>JAQFZW010000204.1:0-86559 GCA_034687055.1 Heteromurus nitidus | reverse complement strand
GGGTCACCAAAAGATGATCCCCCATAAGGCCATATATGGGGAAATTGGCCGTTAATGATTACGAGGTAGGTAGGTAGGGTCAAAAAGGGCCTGATTTTGGATGACGTAATTATTGTATGCTCCCTTAGTTATCAAACTCGGTTCGGTCACATGCACACAACATAGATACATATATTCTCAAGAAAAAAATGTATTCAGTCGCATATATCTCATTGCGGCTCAATTTCTACGGAAAATTTCACGCTGAGCTTGAAAAGTCTTCTTTAGGAAACGGAAATATAAAAATGACTCACAGGAAGGATATATTGTAGCGTGATAAAAAACGAAGAAAAAACGCAACACCTTGCTTAAGACTTGTTGTAGTCGTCAGCTTAATAAATATACGATGCTTGCTCAGTTTGTTTTGTTCAATTTCAAGGATTTGTGTGCGTTTGAATGATGGGTGAAAAAAAGAAGTTCGGCTTGGGCTTTGTGTAAAAAACGAGGCGTTCCACGCTGAAGAAAACAAAAGATAATTTTATCCACTACAGACTACGTAGTAGAGTGTATTTGCATAGTAGATATGCTTGCATGGTTGCACCTACAAAACTCTACTGTGGGGAAATGTCCTAGAAATGTAGTGTATCCTGTCATGAATTGTTGAGGTAAATATGTCCATACAATAAAAGCATCCGGGTCTCTCTCTCTCTCTCTCTCTCTTCTCCAGTGAATTACAGCACAGATCGAAATTCATTTGCGTTAAATGCAATGAAAAGAGAAATGGAGCAAGAGGGAAGGTCCCTAGGGGTAGTTCATTGAATGAAAAAGACCTTCACTTCACTCTTTCTCTCTCTCTCAGAGTTAGAGTTAGAGACAGAACTCACAATCTGAATCCAAGTGTTCCGGAATTTCTATACAAAAACGCAGGCAAGGATTTCTCCATGTTGGAGAGCGAGAGTGAATGGAGGAAAATGGAAGAAAGGAATGTTGTGAAATATTCTTCCTTAAGAGGAAAAACGGCCTTCAGTTTTTTTCAGCTCCGAGGTTTGCTCTCTGAAGTACAAGTAAAATGATAGCTAATTCCAGAACATGTCGTGCAGGCACCAGAGTGTGTGTACATTTTCTCCGCTTCAGAGAGGAGAGCAACCAAAAATCTATGAATGGAAGGATCAAAAAACAAAGAAGGCATAAAAAATTTGTTCTACCACTGGACCATTTATGGTAGGTATACATACTAAAATGCTTTCATGCTCGTCCTGTACACACATCTTTTCAAAAAAAAACTAAGCTCTCTGGATTCCAAATATCTGTTGATACTCGAACTCGACTCTCTCTTTCTCCCCAGCTTAGTGGCAGAGTCTTCAAAATTCGCAGTGTATTTCTCAAGACTTGGACTTGGACTACCAGCAGATTGTTGAAAAGGGTGTTATTCGAAAAGGTATCGTAGCCGATACGTTTCTCTCAAGGACTTTCTATATAATACCCCTAATCCCCTCAAACTAGCATTTGCGCACGATGCTTTATGGGGAAACAGTCATAAAAACCTGGTAGAAATGAGGTTTAATGTTCTTTTCATCGCATTCGATTCTCTCTCTCTCCTTTTCCCTTCGTTGTGCCTTCATGTTTTGTGCATGTAACCCGCATAGTAAAAAAAAGTAACAAGAAAGAATTGCAACTTCTACTCTCCCATAAGAAGTTGAAGCGAACGAAAATACACCGCATGCACATATGCGAGATGAACTATGTTTGAAAGTCATAAAAATGGACTCTATCTCATTAGTGATTTCCCTTGCTTTTATAACCTTTTGTGCTCCATTTTCTTAGAATGCAAATAAAAAAAAGTATACTCTGAGACGAAATTTTAATAATTTCCATAAAACATGCATGCCATATTGTACACACACGAAATGCCAATCCTTCCTTTTGCTTCTTGTTTGCAAACATGAAGTGCACTTTCAAAATTGATGATGTACTATTTGTGAATTTGGAAGGTATATTAAGACAAGGTATTCCGTCTTATCTTTCCCATCAAAGATTGTCTATAGTTCTGAAAGATTTTTTGTAGAAGAAGAAGTCGCCAGAATAAAATACAAAGCTCACTTTCATAATCAATGCTACCAAAATATTCACGAAGTTGAATAGAATCAAAATACTAAAACGAGAATGTTATTGCTCGTAGCCAAAACATGCTGTGATCTGGATCTCCTTTCCAACTACCTATGCGCATTTTTGTTTTTCAGCTGGGGCAGTTTGTTTGTGCAGAATACAAATGAATCATAGAGATCCCAGAGATTGCAATCTTTTCATATATGAATTTCACCATTATTACACTAGGAAAACTAATCTCGCGTTTATTTTTCATTAAATACAATTTCGTTGAAGGGAGATGATATGTCAACGTCACCTCGATGCGAGGAAAAGAGTAGGCAACAACAACAACAGCGACTCTATATGCCACTCTCTCTATGAACAAGTGTTTTGTTTAATGTTCACTTCAAAGACTAATATACCGATGAATGCACTCACTTGTCACCAGCAAAAAATAATTTAGGGTATATACCTCGTCACGCTATGAGTCCTCAACTACTACACATAGCCAAGTGCCATTTTTTGTTCACTCTCGATTCAAGAGCTGTCATTCAGGAACACATAGAATTCTACAGAGAGCCGCCTCGGCACTATTCAGAAGCCTACCTTCAAAAAAACTATACCAAGGCGTCCTAAGCGCTTTATCATGAATATAAAATCTATATAATAATACGATCTCAGGAGAGAAAAGCGGATGTGGATTGTGGATCCCTGTTGTATAAGAAAAAAAAACGTCCAAAGCATAAACTGAAGAAAAAACACATAATGAGCTGTAGTAGGAAGGAAGTACACAAAAAGCATCTCTCTGAAAGCGTTTCGAAATATTATATGCAATCAGATTGTATACACACCATATGTGTTGCTCTCTCCAAAGAGAGAAAAAAAATATTCCGGATGTTTTCTCTCCTTTAAAAAAAAGTATCATCTGTATCAAACTAAAACTTTTTTCGTCACTTTCACATAGGTATATTATGCACGTATTCAGCGAGAGAGAGAAAAAAATGTATTCACATCCGGAGCGGATTTTCGCTGCTTGCTTGCTTACTACAAATCCATCCTGCATATATACCTTGTGGATACACAAACACAAGGTTTTTTCTTTACGAAAAGGAAAATCCATCCACAAAAAGCAGCATAAAAAGTTCCCGAAGGAATTTCCGCGCGCACACCGTACATAAATGAACTCAAAGTGAAGTTGACGATGCACTTGGTGGAAGAAGAAGTGGAAGATGACATCTTCATTTCCCGAGTCGTTGCTTTTCTCTCTCTCTACTTTTTTTGTCTCTACTCATCGATTTCATATATACCATATTTTCTTCTTATTTTTTGTGAGAGAACAGAAATCCGTGCGTGTAGCTATCTAAATCCATTCGCAGAACGTAAACTAAACTCACATATATATGATTTCATACATGATGGTACATGGTGTTGCACACAAGAAGGAATGAATATGAAATATGGAAAAATAGTAATATTGTCAAAACTTACCATCCATATATTTTACAAGAAAAAATGTTGGAGGAGCAGCATACGACGAACGTGAAATTTTACTAACATTTTCCCAACAATATTGCGGAGAGTTGTACTTGTACGAGTACACCGTTTTCCTTATGCTTCCTTATACGAACACACTTTTTTTTGTATACGCATCGTCTTGCTAGAGAGATTACAGAACGTATAACTCATATTTTTTAACTGAACACAAACTGACATCAATCGATAAAGTAACAGTGAAAGTATATTAAGCCTGCTAGATCATCATCCAAGTATACTTTATGTTAAACGTATAGTGAGCAGCCAAGCATAATACCATATATTCATTCTCCATTTTATTTTTTATGTAGCTTGATCCGCTTCTTCTTTTGATTGCAGGATGCGTTCGTTTACTCTGCAAAAAAATGTAATGTGAGCATGCATATACTCGCCCACACATATAGTACACGTACTCATATATTGACGAAGACAGAAAAAGGGCTTTGTTAGTACAGCGCGCCTTTTGTCCTCAAGTCCCGAATCCTGATCGGATGTGTGTTGTCACTTTCTATAAAAAATACATGTACGTTACGTTACGTGTGTGTTGCGTACGCTCGTATCAAGTTCTCCTAGGGAAAGGCACATCTTAGGTCATCTTCTTCCTGACAGTCGATCATCATCATGATTCTTCCGTACATATTTCATTTCTTATTGACTATATATTTCACTGATGAACTCTTACATATCCCATATGGCTGCTATCTTGTATAAAGAGACGTTATAGGTAAAAATGCGTGCAAAGAGAAAAAAACGCATTTTCCCCATCTTTTTTATAGATTCTGTTTTATTTTCTCCTGGGAGTATCAAACAATTTACTACCTTAACTTATGGACTAGATAATATAATAAAGTAGAGCGGAATGTGGAAGGAATTCATATTTTTTAGGTTTGATACTAAAACGAAATATAGTTGCTATATACTTGTGGGAGCAGGGCTCACTCGCCATTAGCAATAGATAAGAAATATATACGGAGTCGGAGAATAAGAAGACCTGAGAGTTTTTCCAAACGAACTGGAAACGGAAAGAGTTCATTCATCCTTCATTTCAAAATCGGAATTAGTGTGGAGGAACGCAGGTAAACCCACACAGGAATGGAAATTCTAAAGAAAACGTGCAAGGATAAAGAAAATAGTGCCAAGGAAAAGGAACACACTTTTTATTGTTTTCTGCATCGAAACTAACTCCGAAGTGAGCTCTTCGTATATAAACATGCAACACACACAACTTCCTTTTGAATACAAGAAGCACAAAAGGGTAAAAAGGAACTCTAAATGAAATGCATGGAAAAATGATAGATAAATAATAAAAGAGGGAATTCTGTCACTGTCTCTCTCTCTCTCTTGCTGATTTGGCATTCATGAATTCATGTAGAAAACTCGTCTCAGTTCATCTCTAAATAAAATCTTTTTTCAAAGAAGAAAAAAACTTTTTCTTTGGGAAGCATAAACCCAGAGCCAGAGAGTATTTATACAATTCTTTGAAGAAAAGCGGAGAGAACGGAAAGAGACGTGGTATATGTAACTCAAAAAAATTCGGCAAAAGTATTTGGGGAAAGCAGTAAAAGTGAGCTTGAAAAATAAATCGTACGTGTAGATTACTTAAAAAGAAATACAAGTATATAGTCGTAGCTGAATGCTCATTTCATTTTAGTGTAAAAAAAAAAGTTTGTACACAAAAAAATAAATTCCAAGTCCGTCTTTTTGCTGATATTTTTCTGATGAATCCTTTTTTCTGTGGTTTTCAGCAGACTTCTTCTATCTTGGAACGCATCACCTCATCAAGGGAACGCGAAGGAAGAAAGGGAGTGACGCAAAACAAGATTTTCCCCGCTTGCTGACAAAGGAGAGATGTGATGAAAAGAAGCGCATTCAACACAAGTTCGACAGGAGGAATTATTCCAAAAATGATTTTTGCATAACACTCAATCCTCCTTCTTCGCTCAGTGGTCCTTGTTAACTTTTGAATTGGTTCGGAGTTCGGTCTGCTCGACAAACACAAAATACAATCACTTTCTCTCGGAGAAAACACTTGAGACGACCAGTGTATTGCATATATGTACTCAACAAGAACTGTCTGATCGCAACGAAGATAATGGCGACTAAAAGTGAACACACTTTCTTTTCAACGCAAAATTTCTATTTTTACTGCCTATCGCATAATGGCACTTTGAGGAAATGACGATTTTCCCTTCTCAACCATAGTTTTTAGTGGAGTGGAGCATCACGTGAAAAAAGTGGAAATATAGGGACGACAAAAAAGGAAAATTCACATATTATGCGACTTCTCCCCCTCAACAAGTAAAATATATAGAAGACTTTGACCAACCATCAAACTCAATGGAGAAGCAACAGCAATGAAAAGAAAACAAAAAGGAGGACCTTCTTCTCTTTCCTCGTGTACATATCTTTTAGCATTGCCACCGCAAATGGACTCTATATAGCTTTTTTTGGACGTGAAGTGAAGAGAGAGATTGATTGATAGTTAAGGCTTGTATGTGCGAAGATCATTTTCTTCTTCTAACAGTAGCCAAGTACAATTCCATGTGTTATACAAAAAAACTCACAGTATAAGTTTTGTGGTGAACAAGATAGACGACAATAGTGGTTCAGGAGAAAAGGAGCAAAGTTAAAGGACAAAGATTCAATGACCCAAAAACTATTGCTTTTTACTCTCTCTCCCTCTCTCCAAGTATTATTATTATCCTGGAATATAGAGGGACGGGAGAAAGTATTGTATCAGTGAGAAAGTAAAAGTGTGGTGCGTGGTTGTTTGGAAGCCACACAAAACTACATGAATGTCGATGCCACACAGCGGGGCTCTCCTCTTCCTCCAGCTGCAAACTTCTTGCTTCTCAGCTCGTCGAGTGTGTTGTGTCGTGACCACCGCCAACGCCGTGGAGAGCTGGAACGTAGGAGCACCGGAGTTTTTGCTAAATGTATCGGTGGAATTCCAGGGTTCCCACCGTTCGTTCGAAGGACACTAGTTTGAACGATAGCATTAGCAGCGGAACCATCTCCTCGACGGAAGATATTATTACCAATTCTAATACCAATTCGTACGATCTCTGTAGAAGCAACTACGCGAGTAGTAGTAATAGTTGTGAGGGTAGCGGTGGTAATTTGTCAGGATCCTCATTGACATCATCCACTACTGCCAATCCTCTAACATCCAGAGTAAACCACGGCTCTCATCCGTCTATCGAAGAAGCTACAACAACCTCATCCTCTCTGTTTACTACATCCACAGATTCCAGGGAGTTGACGACGAGTAGTAGTTCACCTCATCTCCATCTCCTCCCGCCTCTGTCAACTCCGTCTGCTGGAGCTGGAACTGCTGAGTCATTATTTGAAACAAGGGCCGCCACCGGCGGCTTGATCGAATCGGAGAAATTAGTCGAGGATAAATCCA
Source organism: Heteromurus nitidus (assembly GCA_034687055.1). Lineage (NCBI taxonomy): Eukaryota > Metazoa > Arthropoda > Collembola > Entomobryomorpha > Entomobryidae > Heteromurus > Heteromurus nitidus. Next base: position 79,550 of record JAQFZW010000204.1, on the reverse strand, counting down.
AACAGTGGAATAACTGGAATGTGATTAGAGGATTTTTCCTCTCTTCTCGCGTCGCTTTTGTTGTTGTGCGAGAAATTCGCACGCTCTCCACTGCGCTCCTTGTTGGACTAATACTGAATCCAATTAATTACTTCATTTGCTCTTTCTCACCAAGCCTAGCTCTGTTCTCAGCATCGATCGGGAGCAGAACAGTGCCAGGAGGGTCATCCGCTAGTTATTGCTGTTGCAAGAGGAGAACGAGGAGAAACACTATTTTAGACACAACTCGCATTCGCAGCTCCTCTCGCTCCTGTTGTTGTACCTGTAATTGCATTTCCTTCCTTAGACCTACTACAATTTTCGCCGAGTGCTGCAGTAGTAGTCGCGTCATTGAAGGACCATCACAACACAAGGACACAAGGAGTAGTTGCTGCTCCAACAAACCTACTGCTGCTCCTGGCAAGCCAAGAAGACTGGGGAAAATGGCACAGATCCTATCCAAAACAATGACTCTTTTGGGAGTCGCTTTTGTTATCCATTTTATCATCATGTCTACTTTCGCAGAGAAAGAAGGTGAGTTGAGAGAAAGGTCCTTTTCTCTCGATGAAAACTTTAAGTTACTCGCTCGTACTGCTTTACATTTTATGCGATTTGTAGCAGGAGTTTATGGGCAGACTAGTATAGAGCTCTATATATGCATCAAGTGAGTTCGCCTCGCTCGCTTCATATTGAATTACCTCATTCTCCTTTCATCCATTTTCTCTCTTGTATATTTTTCGGGTTAACCTTGTCTGTTATACAATATTCATATCTAAAATACATGGTATATAGTAGCAGTTGCTCCCCCACAAATAACATACAACCACCATAACCGATGAAAGTCATTATGTGCATGTATTATCTGTGACATTCGACATTAGTCCTTCCGTTCCAGTCTTTTCGATGCGATATTCGGTGAAAAAGCACAGAAAAAAACATACTCTGAGCTTTCTCTGTTTGAATACATGGTGTACCTTCACATCTATGTCCTTGTACCCGCCTTTTCACCCACTGGAGAAAAAAAATAATCTCCTCGTTTGGCAAATGCAGTAAAACCCTCCTCCCAACTATTGGTCTCGCGGTGCTGATGACTGGCGTGAGAGACTGCCGATTCACAGTCTCGTTGCTTGAAACGACAAAAAATATTTGTTGTCAGTGGAAAATTGGTTTTCTATGTCGTCCTATTTGTCACCCACGAAAGTAATCTCGACTTTCTTTTCTTCCTCCAATCCATCCGCCAATTGTTTATTTCCACGAGAGTTGAAAATCATGGGAGTGATGGTGAAAGCGGTTTTAGGATGAAGAAAGGAAGAGGATGTGCTTGAATGTGGGTCTCTACTACTGCATCTAGCAAAAAAAGCTTCGGGTACAGAGAACCATACACGTACTGCATTCCGAAGCGTATGTCATCAAAATTAAAGTTTCCCAATGTTAGCACATCCCTTTGCTCTTGCTCTCATAGGGAAAACATATATGTAGAAAATAGAACGTAATTTGAGCACTTCCTTAATATAGGCATACCTACTCAAGCATCACAAATACATTAGATTTATACATTTGACACAGTTTTTGTCGTTTTGAACGATTATCGCTTCCACTAGTAGGTTACATTTGTAATTTGAGCCAAATGAGTTTAAAGACTGCGGCGGCTGTTGATTTTCCTAGGCAGAGACGGGAGATACACAATGACGAGTGTATATCAGAGGATGCTTTTATATAAATATGCACTCTATTTTCCAAACTAAAGGATTTACTCGATCTCTTTGATACGCTCTGATTTAAAAAGGGAAAATGTTGTTTGGCAGTGGAAACAGTTTTTTAGACCATTGGATTAAGCGATGTAGTGGGCTGGGGGAATTGACTTGATTTATCCTGTTATTAGTACGGGGATGGAGACTGCCTCCTTTCTTTCTCGAAAACCCTGTGAAAATTGCTTACGTATTTATTGGCAGTTGTAAACATCCGAGAGGAACAAAAAAGGCCTTTTTGTGTACATATTTCCAGTATAAAACTCTCGTTGAATTTTCCGACATCCACCAATCATGATAATGTCTTTATATTGTGGATATATGTGTGGACGGTAGTGTTACAAGTTCGCCTACGCTTTCCTTTCTACTTTTGTTGTAAATCGAGATTTTAAGGGTATTTTGTTGGCACGATATTTGCACAAGTAGCAATTTGCCAGTGGAATATGGTAGCTTTGGGATCGATAGAGTTGCATTATCCAGCAGTTAACAAGTATATAACACTATTTGTTTCTTCGTGAGTACGTACACACGTACGTGTACGTATGTATATGTATACCACTCAACTCTTGCTCTTGATAATGGTTTTAACCGTGAGAGCAGCAATTACGATCCTATTACTTTTAAATGTCACTTCAAAAATGGCAAAGTCAGTTCCGCATATAAAAGTAGCACGTTTGTTTCTCTCCTAAAAAGTCATTATTATCGTTTAAAAGTGTACATTAGCCACACCACACCACCAACCAAGCTACACAGCCCACTTTAAATTTTTACGCTTTCTCCTCTAATCCTCTTTCAAGTAGAGTGGGGTCAGGCCACGCTCATGTGTTATTATGGATTAGAGAAGTTTATTAGTGAAAACCCAAAACCAATTGCATGCTCGTAGTGAAAGTAGGACTGTATTTGAAATAAATATGTAGTATTTATGTTGTTTGGATTGTGTGCGCACAGTGTACACTAGCTTTTTCGCCTGTCACACCCCAAAAATTAATAAAGTTATTTCCGAGAGAAAATCAGCAGTTTGTATAGATGCAAGCTTTTAGTGTTTTAGTCCTCCATCCAAGCTCCCACCATACCACCACCATCACCACACGCAAATTATACCGAGAGTCCAAAAGTTGAGCTGGTTTTTCTCGACTTGATTTATTACCTGGTCATGTCCCTTGTTTCACGACGAGTGAAGTACTTACTTCCCTAAATGCGTGAAGCGTGAAGCATGCACTCGTACTCGTACACATATGACAATCCACAGAATGTTACTTTTTCCTTCACTCATGTTTCCCTTCCCCGTTTCATTTGCAATGGAAACCTATATGTATTAATTAGAGCATTTTGCTCAGCCCAAAATGTCAAAACAGACGAGAGGGAGATATATGCAGCCATTAACCATTAATCGTGGAGAGGAGACGTCGTTTTACCACTATGCAGTCTACTCTGTCTGTCTAGCGCTTCTCTTTCTCTCTCACACACAGTTCTATTTTCATTTCCTGAAAACAAAACTACATTGTATCATCACGATACGAGCGGAAGGAAAATTCTCCAAAGTACACTTTGGATAATTCACTCGTCGTTTAGAGAAATTAGTATGCTGTGGGTTCAAAAGAGGGGAAAACAGAGATTGAGTTGAGTAAAGTGAGAGAGTGAGAGAGAAAGCCATATAATGCACGCCAATCTTTCTCAGCCATCATCCCATACATTTTGTAGGAGCAGGATTTTACTCCGAGTTATACCTAAAAGCTAGAGAGTTAGTGAGTTCCTCTACGTCTTCGAAGTTAGAAATCCTATGAACTTTTCCCCCAAAACGTTTCCAATCCAGTCAAAGCCAAGATTTTCCTTGAAAGGATTATTCGTCGCACATTGAACCACACACACACACTGTCTCAAGGATGCAACTTATAATAACATTATCATGGGGAAAACTTATATATCAAATCCTATAACCTTATTCATACTCGGTATATGCTTATAAATGTTGCATGTGGGGTAGGCACAAATATATGTGTTCTGTCTGTGTATACTTAATTTGCTTGTATGCTCACATACAGTCACCCACTACAGCAATTCAAGGAGCACTAAACTCCGCTGCTCTTTCCCCCTATTATTCGAATTATCTAGTTTGTGGAAACTTGAGTATACATTAAGTAATGAAAGTGGCAACGGTTACACATAGTCACATTGCACAAATGTAGCATATACCATTCCCACCTTTTCTCTCTCCTTCTTTTGGCTTTAGTAATAGAAAGCAAACGAAACACTCTTGTGAATGAGCGAGAACACACATTGCCACACGCATTCTCCCATTTTCAGCATGACGATTGAATTGGGAGAAGGTAGGAAAAAAGTACTACGAGCGAGATGTGTGCACCACTGTAAACACAAAAGTAAACGGGTATTATCATGCTGATAGTAAAAGCAGTGGGAAGACATCATTTTCTTTCAAGAGCTCATCATGTCAACAAGATGACGCAGAAGTCTAAATCAAATCTTTTCCCTTGAATGTAGCGTGGTGTACGCACAAAAACCCGTGGTTTTAGGAGAGAGCCGAGAGCGCGCGCTAATGCACCACTTCCACACTTTCTCTCCAAGACCGCTACGCTATCCCTTCATCCTGGTATATATATGTTTGTCAGTGAAAGTAGCACAAGTGAGGAAAGGCACAGTGGTAGAAAAAAGTGTAAATCTGTAGCTGCCTCTTTCAGGGAATGCCATATCAGGTTTTTGTAGTGAGGTAATTGGAATTTATTTCCACACGCAACGGAGCAGTAGCAGCCATACTCTCATTTTCTTTCTGAGAGCTCCTTTCCCCTTTCACTCCAGAGCTTCAGCTTCGCGCATTCCAACAGACAAAAAAACGGAGACGAAGTGGGTTTTAAATATGCATACAGCAGCTGTACTCTACTCACAAGGATCTCAGGACTCTCTCTCTCTCTCGACTGGGATGAATGAAACCGCAAAAGTAGCGTACAGCCATCATTGTTGCGTAATAACCCTTATTGTATTCAATATATTGAGAGAGTGCCTCTATACTTCATATATATTTAGTGTGGGAGCAGACAGAGTGTGTCTAGGGTCACTGCCTTGTTTACCACTAAGTTCCACACTAATGCAGAGAAGCCATAAATGTCTATTAAAAGTTGGCCGAGGAAAATGTAGGAGAAAAAACAAGGAAGGATGCTAAAAAGAAATTTTCTACTGTCTTATTCCATTATGAGCAGAGAGCTTGAATAAAAGGGGAAAAGTTATTAAATAGCTGTTGTGCGATTTATTTTAGAACTATACTTTAGATTGAACGGGTTTCAATGTAATGAGCAAAGGGAGGAAAAAGTAGGGCACTCATCCCTGAGCACCAGAAAGCAGAAAGTCGAAAGAGATAATTTTTTAGGTAGCACGTTCCATTGCCAAACTGTCGAAAGGGAAACTCGGTCCGTAGTGATTATTTTATCGCTTATGCCATCTTCATTGAACAAAGTAAAAAAGGAAGTGAAAGTCTTGAGCCAAAAGAGAAGAGAGAGAGAAAGATATATATACGCCATAATGCTACACATTTCTTCCAAGAGCCAAAATCTTTGATAGAAATAATGCTTCTACGAAGAAAAAAGACAGCATTAATATTAGCTTGTGCCAATGATGATGACGGCAAGTATAGATCCTTAAGCCGGTTGAGAGATGTTGAAGATACGTGTGCATGCATAAAATACCCTTTTCCTTTCTCTCCATTCACCTCTGTCATTTAGTTTTGACCATAAGTCTTGCCCTCATCATCTAGATATCCCATGGTTTACACATTTCACCTCCAGAAAAAAACTTTCTCCTGTGAGAAGAAGACTGACTGAGTCTTTTTTTTGTTGAATGTATAATTATATAAGTCAGGTTGATTAAAGCAGAGGATTCGTTGACTCAGGAAACTCTCTTTTCCTTTCGGTATCCACTTTTTTGAATTAGTCTATCAGTCTAATCTGTGCCTCATCGTCGTTGTCGTCCTCCTCCTCTCCTCAACAGAAAATTGAACAAGGGAGAGTGCCTTATGTCCCACTCTATTTTCTTTAATTCACATCTTTCTCTCAGGTTATCTCTTTTGATAAGAACGGCTTGCGTTTGCCATTTCTTCTTCCCTCTTCTTATGCATCTGCTTAGTCACTACTTTTCTATTTAGTTTTGTTAGTTCTATGCTCTCGCCCTTTCCCCTTTCGAGTAGTCTCCCGTCTACACCTTTTCTCTCCTCCGTGTGCGGGAGAGAGTGTTGCAGAAAAAAGTGCTATTCTATGCCTCTTTCATCTTTAAGTGTTATGTGAATGGAGGAGCCTTTTCCCACGGAATCTATTCCAACTCCAACTTGCAACTCCCCAAGTCCACAAGTCTAAAAGAAAGCAAGTGGAGCAGAAGGTCGACCTTATTTCTTCCCTTTCGTCGTGCATAAACCTTTTCTTTTTCCCTGCTGCATATGTATTCTCTCAAGCAGGTTAGTTTAGCCTATTAGACTCACATCACATTTCTCGCGCTAATTTGTTTGCACGGCGAGGGCAAATAAAATGCCCGGCTATACTTACTCCTTGTACAGATGCAAACAACTGTACAACTGAAAAGGAGTGCTTGCACAAAAAGGAAAAGCGAAAGCCAAGTGTTGTGCAGGCAGCAAGAAAGAGAAAATAACGAGCTCACTTCTTTCTCCGAACGTGTATTTATGTACTACGTGAACTTTACATGTCTACTTTTACTTAAGCCTTGTATATTCTTTTGCTTGACTTTAATAGGACGGAACTCAAATTCTTGTCTGCGTGTATACATGCCCCCTCCTCTCGCTCACTTCATGTAAATACGAGAAGTATACTAACGAACAAAAGGGAACTAAGAAAACAGTTCTAATAAAAAAGTAACTGTGTTAATTCGAATTAATGCATGCAAACTTGGTGTCGTCGTAGGTATTGCAGAAGAGGAAGAAAGACGAAAGTTTCTACCTTAACAAAACATGCTACAAACTTTCTTTTTTGTCTTCTTTGTTACGATATATAACAAAAAACCGGAGAAGAGTTACACATTTCGCCTATACTCCTTAGTACGCTTAAGTTGTCGATTCAACTTCATTCTTCGTGTAGGTATATCTATGGCCGTTATAGGTTTGTTTTGTAGCGTATTGTCTAGTCTCGTAATAGGGAAATCTTCTTAAAAGAAAAATAAGGGAGCAGGCGAAATTAGAATAAGGTTTTCAATTATATTTCGCGTCTCCTGCTGTAACCAAACTTTTGTAATGTGAACTAAAAATAACCTTCATAATTTTTTACTGTCTTCTGCCTCTGTACATCTTATCTGATTTCGATTTCAATACATCTGCCAATTCTGTCATATATTTAATGTAATTGACTACAGAAATTCTGGTCGTAGGAAAGTTTAGTTGTTGATGAAACAAAACATAAAAGTAATGAGGAAAATATATTATTCGAAGGAAAATAGGTTCATTTGAAAGTAACGCTGTAACCCAATTGTGTTCTGAAAACTGTGCGTATAAAACATATTCCGCGATGTTTTTTGCAAACATTTTGTTGCAAAAACTATTTCTTTTTTTGTCGCGAAAAGTTTTATATCGCTTTTGGCCATTGAAGTTTGCATAAGTTTGAATTGCTTTGTGCTCGCACCGTTTGGACTACCCAGTTCAAAATTATGTTGAAAACAAGCACAGAAGCACATGAACTTATTTTGGCAAATACGCGTGTATTGTAGCATTGTCGAACTCGTATTAAATTAAATATTGGATCGATAAATGCAGGTCAATAAATTGAGTACAAAAAAGAGTAAGAGAACTCTTTTTACGCTTACGCAAAACAGTTAGTAGTATTTTACTGGAGCAGTGGATAGTTCAGCCTTTTGTAAATTATGTACACAAATCCATAAGGATTGATTTGACAATTTTGACCTAATAATAGATGGCATGTCTGAACAAAGTTGTTACGACGTATTCGGTATTATTTATTCTTATTTGCGCAGTTCTAGCGATTTAACTTGTAGTGTATCATGTCAGAGTGAGAAAAAACGCAACATATAATTAATTTTATTAGGAATGGCGTTTCTTTTCCTGGATGGGTCGGTCAACGGGTTGAATTATTAAATGAAGAAAAAACATGCTTATGTCCAGGTGTAAATTCGATTTCTAGGACCCACGGAAAGTAAACTGTGTTAGTAGTTACAAGAGCACGAGACCTTTTAATTCATCAATTAAAATCTAAAAGTTGTATTCGAGTACATACACACTACCTTTAGTGTTTCCCTTGACATTTCTGCACTAATGACCTTGCCATTTTCGTCTCATTTTCATGTCAAATTGTTCAACACGGAACGTTTCGAATATTATTAGACATGCCTAATATTACACTTACAGTAAGAACTATACACATTTACGAAATTATCAAATATTACCTTAATTCTTGTCAGTTCAAACATTCACGAGCAGTTTTGTTGTGTTATGACTTGGAAAAGGTCAGCAATTATGTTCAACCACCATTCCTGTAAACAAGTTGTTATTTCTCACATTTTGCAAATTTCTCACAATACATAAATCTATCCACCTGACATGTAGAAAAAATGGAAAAATACCGTTACATGTTTTATAGAAGTACACTTATGTGCTCATACAACTTTCATTTGAATTGAAAGCAGTGATATTCACATCTCAGAACAGCTCTGAAGTATTCAATGTCTCCTAAAATTCATTAGTGGTGAGTGGCAGAGTTAAAGTTGCTGAAGAGGCAAAATTATACTAAAAAAACTTTCTCATTTTTTGGGGAGAGAAACTAACGAAGGAATATCATGAGGGGAATCCTTCATCTGGATTTCATTTCATTTGTAGATCATTATCTCCTGAGGGCAACTTTTCTCTCTGTTGGTGAGTGAGGAATATCTAGGTTCCCGATATTTGCTGAAATCCTTACTAAAATGAGTTACTACGCTTATATTTAGAAGAGCTCGTGGAAGCTACTTTCAATTTCATATCATCACGAACCTCCTCATGTAAAAGGGTTGGATCTGTCTGTTCCGCCTGGCAAATTCTCTCGTTCACCAAGTCGCAACTTTTCGTCACATATTCCATCCTTTTTCTGAGAAGACCCTATTTGAAAACCAAAAAAATGTGATAACTGGTTGGTGCGTACTGTGCACTTTGTCACGTTGCTCTGATCTTGAGCTCAAGTGGGATTCGAGATGAAAATGTGGGAAAAGTCATTTATTTTAGTGAGCAAATAATTTTAATATAATACCGAGGTTTGAGTATACGAAGTACATATTTATACGTATTTCGCTCAAGGTTCTAGTTACGGAATACCGATGCGTATGAGCGGAGACGGAAATGGCTGTGATTAAGCAATACAAGTTACACACTTTCAGGATAATGTATTTCAGAACCAGAACTGAGAATGGGTAAAAGAAGTTTTCCAAGCTCGCATATTTTTATTCATGTTTCATATATCATACTTTTTGGATCCTTCTCTTTATTTCGAAGCGACAGTCGTTACACATCCGAGTGCTATAGACTTTCGAGAGATCCAAGAATTATTGGTTTCATCCAAGTCAGAAAGGAAAGAGCCAACTGGGAGCGAAATTGCTGTCGGATATTAATATTAATCATGCGAAAAATTCCTTGGGAAAACGGGTTCGAAAACTCCTACGCGAGTCAAAGAGCTTTTGACTTGACACTGGTAAACAACGCACCCAAGAGTGGTGGATGTGGATATTTAATAAAATGGGAACATCTCGAAAATTTTATTCGCTCGTTAAATTTTATATATAAGGATAAGGACCATTCCCCTAATTTCATTTCAAACGTTTGCTCATACTCGTATTTCAATAAAAACTGTTTTCTTGATATTTCTTGAGATACAAAATATTATTTAATCATTTTGCCCCAAATAGTGGTCAAGTCAAAAAGGTATACTTTGAGACATCCGGCTGTAAATACATATTATTATGCTTGTTCTCGGAATTCTCTGATGAAATCGAGATGTGTGGTCTGTGTGGTTTTAGAAGCATCCCACGCAGGTAAGCAGTAAGTATTACGTCATTGAATCCAGCGTTCATCCCAGAGGGATATTCATTTCACAAACAAAAACACAATTCATCGTACGAAGCCTTCAATGCTTTGAAGGCAGGGAAAATGTGCGAACTTAAGCATTGGCCGAACATTACACTTTATCTCATGTTTCAAGGTACTCCTACGTCCTACCTACTTCACGCTGTACATCCTAAAATGATTACATCACATACACTACCTGTCCACTTTTACCTACTTTCCCCCACCTGACCACGTGAGTTGATTCTGGATTGTGGACAACTTAAGTGGTCTATCTCACTGGGTCCGCTGTTCGCTTTGTTTTGACAGTTTTACTTTCTTCGTTTACGTAACGCTATTTTAAGTGATACATGTTTTCAAATGTCAGGATGTATCTCGTCCGTTCCCAGTGACATAACTCTTCCATTTGTCCTAAAGATATTTACATATGCACACGTGGAAGACCAAGTTGAAAGATACGAATCCTCGGCCGCAGTCCAATTATCACCAAATATGCTACTATAGAGCATTTAATTACATGCTGCAGCTGAAAGTGACCGGGTTTACACCACCAAAAGTGAAAGCATAATTGTTTAACTACTATTCAAGTAGCGCAATGTATTTCGCGAGGATGACACGTGTAGCATGGATTTTGGGTCATGGAATGAAAGCAAAAAGAAAGAAATATTCCAAGAAACAGGAAGTTATAACGCTGGTGTCATTAATATCAATTTACTCCATGAGCGCAATATTGTGAGCTAGTAGGTATCAAGTATATAGTAACAGTATATAAGGAAGATATTATACTTATACTCTTAAAATTCAACCTAATTTGAAACGTTTAAAAGTTTCTTCCAGATGTTCATTAATTCAGCTGACCTCGTTTAATCCGAGCAATTCTATTCTTTATAAAGACTTTCTATACTTCCTGGCTTGACTATTGTTTCAACTTCAACCAACTAAAAAATTAAGTGTTTCCTTTCTTTCTTTCTCCTTCTGGCTTTCATGTCTATTTTCTTTTGCATGCTCTTGGTTTTGAAGGGAAAAAATCTTTGGCAAAATTGGATGGTTTCGTAAATTGTTGTTGTAATATGGACTAAATTTGTATATGTTGAAGTCCAAAGAGCACAATGGGTAAAAAGTACAAATAGACGATAATGACCTTCTGATATTATCTGATCAGCTGCAAGACGGTGGATTTATTTTTAGAATGCATGGATCATTAGTAATTCGACTCGACATTGGCAAATAGTATACAATAAAGAACGTTATCAGCAGAACGTAATTTTGTGAGCAGGAACACAATGTGGTAACTTCCATGTGGTTCATTATCTACTAATGATCTTATGAGACGACATGGATATAAAATTGGAATCATGATAGTTACGAAACAGGAGTTATTTTGAGCTCACGTTATGCAATGTCAATGGATCGTGTTCATGCGGTTAGTATATATGCATGCCCAAAAAACAAGACCATCCGAGTATTTGACTGTTACTGTTGAGAGTTATTTATGAATTAATTAGGTGGCCTGGTATGACCAACATGCTACTACCAAGGTTGAATCTAATTTCATTTCTTGAAGACAGCTTAAGCCACCAGAAGTAGAATGAAGGTTGACGATAACTTCATTAAAACGAACACAACATACCTGCTTTAGTATTCAGTTTGAAAAAATACGTTTGCCCTTGTGCGTTAGTGCGTTGTGCCCTTCTCTCGTTCTTGGAAGTCTTATCAAAATTGAAACATTCGTTTTACGTCCATTCTTGCTCTTGACATGAAATGCAACTGATCTGAATCTGGTGACGATTGTGTTTTTTTTCGTACCAGTTCAGGATTCAGGACCACACACATTCAAATGCGTAGTTTTTTTTGTGGAAAATTCAATCCTTTGGAGTTATTGAAACGAAAACAATGTAAGTAAATCAGTCTATTGAGGAAACTCCAGAAGAGTTTATAAATACGACGGCCTTTTGAGAGAAAGTACAGATCGTAAAAGCTTTCGTTTTGTAAAGTATTGCAAAGTATAGGTAGTGACTTTTGGCAACCTCTTGAGAGTAAACCGTAGTGTGACATGTGCGTAGTAAGACGAACGCGAATTCGAGTTCGAGTTTGTTTACTCATTGCACATTTCGTCGAAGCAAAAAGGTTCTTTCATGTACACGATGTGAAAGGGTTCGAGTATGGAAGTGAAGTACGAGAGAATTGATAATAGACGAGAGTATAATGAATAATGAATCGAGTTGGGTGATAGTATAAACTCTTGAAGTTAAAAGTTGTGCAGCAGACACGAAGTTAGGTTAGGTACATACATGGATTTCCAAAATCCAACAAGGAGGGCATGTCAAGTTTTAGGAGAAAGTCGTGAGTGAGCCCGGAAGATGTTTAAGGGCTAAGGGAAATATATATTTAAGTAACAAACATTTTCAACTAACGAAACTACTTTCATCGTCATTCATCTTTCATTCGACTGTCCTCTCTTCGTCGTCATCTATGTAAACTCAGCTCGATATCCGTTGGCACACTCTCTCTCTTGCATTATTCTTGTGTTGAACCTTTATTACATCATAAAGACACTTTTCACTCAGCACTACACACATTGTGCTTCCACACAAGTACTCTGCTCGTTCTGGAAATGTGGTGTGATATGTGTGCAAGCAAACTACAGCTTTTGCCAAAAGCTTCAGCTACACTTTATCCCTTGCAAAGCATATGCTTATGTAGGCAAGCAGTAAAAGTTTTTCGCAAACAGAAAAGGAGCTCAGCATAATATTGCAACATTTGTTTTCTCCAGAAGTGTTGAGACATACGTTCTCTTTCTTATGCTTGCCATTTTACCACCAAACTATGAACAAATATGCATTCTGGTTAGGTAGTTAGTATGCTATTATACGAGGGAACCTAAAAAACTACAATTTCTTATAAACTTTACTTCTTCTCGTAAATATTTAATACACGGAATTTGCATAGAATTAACGGGTATTATGCCAGGTTGGCTGTCGGCAATTTCTGAAGAGTGAAAACCACTTTCTTCTCGAGACAGGGCTCTTCATTTTTCATGAGATTTCTCCTCAGCTAAAGCAAAAAAAACTGACTGAAGCTGCTGTTTTTGGCATCGGGTGGCATGTAGACCCATTCTGTTTTCTCCAGCTCACATTTGCATATATTCAGTGAAGTAAACAGCAGTCTACTGACCCACATGCTACACACAACCTGACAACCTACGTCCCAGTAAATACAAAAGAAAAAAATCCAATGAAACTAGAAGTCTAGTCTGATCGACGAGAGTATAGTTACGCCTTTCAAGTCAACTTTTCAAGTGAGCAAGTTTGAATGAGGAAAACCATTGAAAAATATATATATTCCCTTTCATTGTGAAAACATCGGCATGTGGCCTATTCAACTCAAACATTTATGACAGAATTCTAACAGTACCAAAAATATTCACTTGAAAATATGTGACTACTCACAATCCACCACCATGGTGGTAACGAACTTACTTCAAATTCTACTAATGAATCAATTGCTTTCCCCGCTAGAATTCTAGCAATAAAACATATTCGTAGAAAGAGTGGCTTATACATACATACATACATACACGTCCCAGGTCAAAACCAGTCATTAAAGTTCAATCGGCAACTCCAATTACAAGCTTTATTAAAAGTTTTTCCTTTTTAGTAGCATCAAAGACAAAATTTTTCATGCTCGAAAAAAACTGGTAACATGTAGGAGTCATAGTCATTCATAGCCCACCTACACCAATAAAAAATTTACCCCATATTTTTACAATCAAACGTCATGAAACAATAATCGTATCGTGTGTGCAGTTCTGCGTAAACAAACTCGAGATCGCATGGCGGCCGTTTTTTATTACATTTAATACCCGCAGAGTGAGACTCGAGAGCTATGCTATCATGCATTCATTGCATTGATATAATAACATGTACTAATACGTGCCCGGGCCAGCTCTTTTTTCATAGCGCTTTCAAATCCATTTTTTATAGTTGGTGTGTGGCAGTGCAGAGTGTGTGGGAGAAAAGAAGGTTATTACGGATGGGGAAAAGGTGTTTTCCGCCCAATTCCCAGGGAAAAAATTAGCATGAGAACGTGGAGTAAAGTTATACGAGTTGAAGGAGAAGAATGAGGAAACGGGATAAAAACGCATTGCAAATTTTCCTCTCTCACGCATCAAATCCAAGTTGACTCATGCACTGCTGACTTGTGAGTGTGAGTGGTGGTGGATGACGCGATGAAAAACGGAAGAAGCATGCAGAACATTGAGTACGAGCGAATATTCCCATGCTCACCGTCTGATAAAGCTATGCATATATGCACTATAAAAAGGCTTTCTGCAGCACACTCAAATGTATGCCACAAGAACGTCTCTTTACTCCACTCTGGAGCTATTTTTTTCGCCCAGAAAACTTTAGGAGGTTGCCGGCTTTTTATACCAGTTCTTTAGCTATTATTCCTTCTATTGCATTCCACGTATATATATTGGTGCCATTTTCAGTGAAAATGAAATTTTGTGGGCGGACACTTGAGCATGCAAATGGGCTTCCTTCTATAGTAGCAGGGTCCCTTCAGTTAGATTGGATCGATAGTCTTGTGTGGGCCTGGGCCCATATGAAAACTCGAGTAATGCATGTATTCTTAAGATGAAGATTGCCTGCACAAAGCACGATCAAATAAGTAAGAAGATGCAAAAGAATGCTGGTACTATGAACATGAACCCATAAGTATCTCGAACATCCCTACCACTAGTCATACTTTGAGCAGAAACATGGTATGTATATAGGCTTTTTATACTTTTTGATTTCTTTCGAACCGATGCAGTTCTCTTTCTCCACTTCCTTGAGGAAGACGTGTTCAAAGTAAATTACAGGGCATTTCTCCTACTTAGGTGGAATGAAAGCTGTATAATATTGCAAAGTTGATCGGGTTCATGAAAGGAAACGATAGATGAGGGAGGAGTCAGGCTAGGACGAGTATCTATTCGTAATAGTAAAGATATACATATCTTGGTTGTACTATATTCTCATGCATTTAATATTTTTATCAAAGCCCACAAAGACTTTTCCACATTGTTCTTGTATCGATAAAGCTACAATCAATACAAAAAACTTGCTTTGCAGAGGTTGGGTAGGGTGAAAATTTGCTTAGCCTGAATTCTTTCCGTAAATTTTATTGTAGGATATATGTGATAGAATATAACACAGGTCGCTGTTGGTCATTGGGATTACACTAGCAATTACAATGTGGGTTGAGTATCATATTCATAAATGCGCATATGCATGTCAGCTTTGTCTGTGGTTACATCAAGTTAGACAGAAAATGATGTTTTCAGATGCATGCCAACGTTTGTAGAACATGTTCTCTTCCATTTTGCACTGTTCATCTTTGTTTTCATGTGCGTGTGCTGCACGTGTTCTATCAAAAATTAAATTTGACTGACTACCTTTCACAAGGCCAGGTGGGATTTCGGAACCGAGTATCGACTGACTTTACTTTCTCCACATTTTTCCTCTGTGTGAGTGACACTTTCATAACGGTGAATCAGACAAAGCTTGAATATTATTGTATGATAAAATGAACACTTGATGTTTCATGTTTCCTTGTGCGTGTGCATATTGTAGCAGTCTTTGTTCGTCAAAATAATTCCTGCGTGCTGTCACACACTGCACATTTTTTGGTGACATGTTGAATTTTTTCACATGCAAGACTTTTCCAAGTGTAAGAAGTTATCGTCTCCAACCCTACGCACGTATGTACTGTGAACGAACAGAAGATATTTGTGTTGAACTCACTCTTCTAAAAGTGTCTGTCTTCTATAGTCAAAATCGCTTAAATCAAAGCCTGTCAACGACTTCCATGTACTCTCGAATAAAAAAAGGAAGACTAGACTGCAGTATGATGGCAGGTGAAAGAGTGAATTTCCCTGTCAGTCTGTTTCCATTTGCGTGTTTTTCTCAACTGCATTCATTCATATGCATAATGTGCCACTGTATTCATTCTTTCCTCTACCTTCTCCTCTCGTCTGAAGATAAACATGAAAGAAACCTCAAACGATGCGTTACCTTTCTCATTCCACACAATATGTCTCTGGTATTCATACAACCACGCAGTAGTCACTTACTTTTTCAGCTTTCATATCTGATTTGCGTGTGTGTACTCAAGTAGGAGAAAGTGCGTGTGTCAGGGATGTAGACTTCTTGAAGGAAACCCGTAATCTGAGGAAAGTGGATTTTCGTATTCAAATCCATTTGAACCCTTTCGTAGTAACTAGCGTTGAGGTTTTTTCTCCTTCCTATATGCGTGCGTTTTTTATGCTGAACTGGTTGTGGCGTCACTACATCAGTGACAGAAGGCAAACGAGGGATTCTCCTTGTGTGAATCAGGAGTAATGGATAGTTGTGCCTGTGTGCGTGGAAAAATGTATTCTTTCTACCTGATGTCTTCTCCCCTTTTCATACCTTCAAATTGTGGATGCATACATCGACAATATTTCACTTGCTAAAAAGGGTTTCTCTCTCTCTGCTCCCTCTCTGTCAATGCATCTACTTCCTCCCTCTTATCCACAATCGCCTAGCTCCTCTCGTTTCTGAATTTTTTCGTAGGAGTTGTATTTGGAATCACGTCTGCACGTACTTTTTTATTCATCTCTTGCTTGCATTTGGTATGCTTCCTTGTATTATGCTGATTGTAAATTCCGCAGTGAATCACAAAAGGAAATGCGCATGAAAGTGAAGATGAGGAGATGAGAGGAAATGCGAGATGAAACCTTGAGCGGAGTTCAGAAGCAATTTGTGAGTGTGCGTAAAAACACATATGCGTTCCATGTCCTCATGATAAATGGACGTTTGTCTTATGGAAGAAACGGGACCTGCTTATTCACAGAGTATTTCTTACGGATCCGTATCCGTATTTCATACGGAACAATGCACATTTTAGAGAATCATATTATGTATGTTATATGCTTTACATTTATTATTTCTCGGGAAAATGCTCGACTGCGTTTTTTCTTCTTCAAAGAAAACGTTCTTGATGCCACGAGCATGAGAGAGTGCAATGATGTAGCATTTATGCGAGCGCAATTTTTCCAGGATTTTCACTGATATTATTGAGGACATAAAAGTTAACTCTGTTACTTATGGTATCACATCACTCATACAGGATCTTATTTCCCGAGAGAAATTCTCGTCTGGAAGCGCGCTCGCGGAATTGTGAACACCATTGAGAGTGTGCGGATGTGCATGGTGCAGGATTTTCGTTAAAAATTTCTTTTTGAAAGAAATCATAAAATTCTTTCTTGGTCAAAATTGAGACTAGCTTGGATGTGTTTATGATGATAGTAAAAGGCATATATTAATGACGTCGAAAATAAAAGTACTAAACTGATTGTGAATAGCAGGGAGCACCACGGGACGTTTCTCAAGTTTAACTTTTAAATGCTGGCATTCACTGTCATGCTCTCTAACCTTACCAAGCCTAGAACTCAACCCCAAAAATACAACTCAACGTCTTTCCAAAGCTTCTCGGAACGGACGACGAGGCTTCATATTCTCGTAGTCTTAAAGAATTTTTTTTATTTCGATCATTAGGGTAAATTTCATTGGAAATGGAAATTCAAACCAAATGTTCGAAATGCATTTACTTGTTCGTGCATGGATCAAACTTGCATCCGGTGTTGGGGTCTCTTCTGTGTACATATATAGCTTCGCTCTGAGCTAAGATACATAATATCTATCTGCATACATGCATACCATACATCTGCGTTATTTATTCATAAGCAATTCACATTTTGTGACACTCGAACATTTTGTAGCATGTTAAAAGTGACAGTGGAATAAAAAAACAGGGAGGAAGCAGTGAACTAAATATCTGCTGGGTGCACATGCTCTTCATTAAACATTCAACTACGCAACCGAAAATTCCTCGTTTGCCTCTCTGTCAACATGTTGTCTAACCTGCCTTTCCCAGTTCATTCCAAGAATGTGTCGTCGGGAGGACGGCTGAATTCCAAACTCATTATCGAGATGAAGAAAAAAAGGCATCAGGTTGAGCGCGTACATTAGAGACAGGGAGCATCAACGCATTTCAACAAACTGAAAACATATGTACTTCTAATTATTTCGTTATTTGCAAGCAACCATAATAATAGTCTCCTTGCAGAACTCAATAATAATGTGCGAAGCGAGAATAACACTGGCAGCTTTCCACACACGGGTCCATTTCAGTGACCACATCTCTCGTTGTTAGCGGATGTGTGCGTATCTATTTCTATAATAATTATTTTGCCAAATATATCTCATTTCATGCCAACTTTAAAAACACACTCGGGTGCTGACAAAACGAAATTAATACAGTCTCTAGGTTTTACTTTAGCTCAACCACGAAACGGAATCATGGAAGATTAATGAATACCTTGAATACAAACAAACCGAACTATGTGGTGTGTGCATCCCCATCATCACGTATTTGTATGCAGGCGACAATGTTGAACCGGATGGGTCCTTCATTTCCTCATAATTTTCGTCTTCACTCATGCTTGTGCACTTTCTCATCTCGGTTCACAAAAAGTGACTTTGAACGGACAAGGGGACGACAGCACCTGCCTGCATGCCTACTCCTTCTCTCTCTCAGAGTTTCTTGCCACGCTCTCCGCCATGGCCACAGGGGCCGTAAGTTTTATTTTTGAGTTTTTCTAAGTTGAATATATATCCTGTGGCAGAAAAGTCAAGTTTCATTACGGAACAAGAAAGTTTATGAAAGTTATTGCATACTTCACATCTTCTGCTCTCACTTTGCGTGCACGTGAGCACACCACTACCAACGGGCATTGCATATTACTTACAAGTATTGGGTTGGCGTCCTCTACCCAACTTTTTTATACACATTTTGAGCAGTATATTTTCATTTATATTTGATGTATATAAATGGCATGCTTGGATGCAAACAATGCGAAGACAGAATAAAACTCCACTTTTCCTCAGGAGAAACAATGTTTACAAATTACATGGAAAGTTACAAATAATATAGTTCGGGCTTCACCCTGGTACGCACTCACCCATTAAATCTGAGCGGCTTGTGTGCAGCCTTTGAAATCTTCAGGGATTAAAGGAAGATATGCGTTAACCTTGATATTTTGAGTTTACAACGGAGCCTTTCTCCTTCTACACGAATTTTCGCTTCCCTCATCTCTCTCTCTCTCTTTGCGCCACTTGTTTAGTTTACATTAAATAAATAAATAAACAAGCATGCACACAGGACATGGGATTCTTCTTGCGAGGACGCGTATCCCCCGGTACTCAACTCGTACGTTCAAGAGCACACCACAAAACGTCCGTAGAATTCACGATCTTGTTTCTCCTTTTTTCCGCTGGCAAAAACGTTAAACCGATTACACTGCAGGAGCAAATGCAATGCTCAGTCGAGTATTTAATTTAGTTGTGTTGTTGCGTCTCTCTCGTAAAAATTACTTTCATGGCCAGTGAAACAAAGATGGAGGAGACTACCTCAGGGAGTTGGGACTAGTCTAGCAAGAAGATATCAACGTAGTAAATGTGTAGGAGCTTGTGTTGTTGTTGTTTGCCTCTTTCACTCGTGTTACGAGAGATACTACTACCAACCAGTCACCAGCGTTGTGTATGTACGCTTCCCAATTACACTCGTTCACGGCTTGCCCTCTAAATTAAAGAATAATGCCACCCAAGGTTCTTGTTATCAGCCATTTCATTTATTTCATTTAATTCTTCTCTCGTAGTAAACAAGGTGAATGTCACTGAAACTTCAGAGGAAAAAAACATGACTGGGTATTTGGGAGCTAGACTATCATTTGTAACATGGGAAAGCGATCAAGAGCATCTGCGTTTTTCTCGATACTTTTTTCTCGAAATTTAATTTACTAAATATGAAAGTCTAGTCTTGACGGAACATATTTACATTATTGAAGGTTAGAGGACCTTCTTCTTTTGTAATGTCACGTGTTGGGACTTGGTGCCTTTTGTAAGTGACAAGGTATCTGGAAAAAAATTCTCCATATGTCGTAATTACGTTAGAAGAATAAGTAGGTCCTATATACGTTTCCCATAAGTGCGAAACTCATATTTTGCACAGGTTTTATGCGCATTTAAGCCAGTGTTACATTATGTTTCGTCATCCATTTTATTGGTGAATGTTTCCTGCACCTACAAACCCTCCCACACACTTAATTTCCCGTTCTCGCGGAGGAAGTAACTTCTCGTGAGATTGTTTTCTACCCGCCGTCACGCCATAAGCCGTGAGGGAAACGGCTAAAGTACTCGTTCCTAAATGAGTGTTATTTTGTAATATACTATTTGTGCGTGAATTCCATATTACGTGAGTGAGCTAAAATAAACCCCCCTCCAAAAGCTGTTGCACTCCTCTAGGCTCCCGTTGTCAGGCTATATGAATGACAGCCAGTCAACCAAGAATGTTACCCAAGCTCTCTGTGATGTGAGTGCTTTTTATTGAATGACATGAAAATAAGCAATATACAACACCACTGGCAGCATCTTCGTCGTTGGTCGTTCGTTCATGTAGCGACTGAAAAAAACGTGGGATTTATACTGACGCAACTTCATAAGCGGAATCATAGGAGGAGTAAAAAAGCGACACGCTGGTGGCGTGCTGGCGTGACTAAAATAAACCCAAAGTTAAAATGTAAAAAGTGGGCGATTTAATATAAAGGAATTCTGGTTAAAGGGAAGTTGCGGTGTGACCATGCATATAGAGAAGAGGACGACCTGTGAAAGTTTTGTACACGTGCACAAGTACATGTTTTTTGGAAACACCTCAAACAAGATTCGTAAAATACGGGGGAGAAAGTCAGGCACAGGTAAAGGAAGAGAAAAAATACTAAACCTAAAAAACTCCTGGTTGTTGGGTATAAACGTTTGGCGTACGCACGTAATAATAACTTTTAGGGCCACCGTCAAACTCCCAAGATTAAATGTCAGAGTGAGAATCTCGAAATTAGCAGTGCCACTTCTCCCAACCACAGCGCAAAGAACTTCATTTACTTTTTTTGTGAGAACCATTTTTGGTGTGGTGCACTGTTACTTTGAAGAATTTGAGGATGGATAGTGTACATACGGTCGGGTCGTGGAAAGTTTTAGGACTGGCTGTGAGGAGATGTTAGGGTCGTATGGGCATTTTGTTACTTTTAGCTATGCGTGGTTGGCTTCGGGATGAATACTTTTGAGGGGAGCAAATGACTTGGTTCATTATTTGGAAGATTGCATCTCTCTCTCTCCCCCCTTCTATAATGAGTAAGTGGTGTTTCAGTTGAAAATTTTCTTGGAGGCAGCCAACCACTAAACTCTTTTACGTTTGTTTTTATGAGGAGGCAGTTTTCCCAGGCTTCCTCAACTCTCGCAATCATCGTACGTTTCAGTGGCTATATTGAGTCATCAAACTTCTGTCAGCCGTCAGACTGGACTTTCATCATTCACGCTCACAAGTCTCTTGCTCTCTGCTCCAATTTCTAAATGTTCTTCATTTGAACGGCACCTCTGAATGTATATACACGCGTACACTTTTGTAATTAATTGAAATTTTGACGAAATCAAAGGCAAAGAAATCATTTGTCTTGATTTGCCAGCCTGCTTCATTTCTCAAAATATATTCTAAAGTGCTGATATGGAAATGGGTTCTCATCGCGAAAATAATATTCTCTCAACTGGTCCATTTTTCACGAGCTCATTTTGTAATTCACTGAGACCTATTCACTATGAAAGCCCTCTTTATGTGTTTTATATATCACACAACGCTTTTCCTATAGCTTCGAAATCGCATACCCCAGCCTTATATCCGGAGCAGTAAATGACAAAAATTTGTTTTGGCTTTGCGTATGTAAATGATATGTCGCGCTCGTCGAGGTGACAAAGATATAATAAACACATCACGCGGAAAGGTGACAAATGGACAGCATTAAACACCACTTCACGCTTCGCTAGGCTTCATTGCAACTCAAATCATGCACTTCTGACTGTAGCACACCGCTGCTCCATAGACCACGACCACAGCATATTACTTACTCTCTTTTGCTCATGTAGCAAACTAACGCCATGTTATATGGAATGCCAACATCATTTTTTCCCTTCATTCTGCACTGTCGCAAAGTATCATAACGCCCAGGAAAAAAAACTTGGCAATTTGCTCCCTTATCTTGTACACAAGTCAGTACTGCTGCTACCCTGACTTGCTATAATATAGCTGCACGTGTGTGCGTGTAGTAATAATGGAGCGCCGCATGTTATGTCAGAGTTGACTTCAGCTTCAGCCAGTATTCCAATTTCAAACATTTCATCCCTTTTTCGCCTTGTGGTTGACTCGGGTAGGTGGCGAGGAGGCAGAGTTTTTTTTCTCTAAATTAAACGACAGTGAAGGTCGTTACGGACTTTATTGGAGAGAATAAGTCTACCACCAACTCTTGGCGCAAATATTTCATGGCCGTAAGGCACTCAACATGCAGAGGGAGTGGTTGGTGCAGTGTTAACGTTCACTTGCTCTAAATAAATGCAAGTGACTTTTGCGCTATATCCTCACTTCACTACACGCTACACATATAAAATATTTAAGTGAACTTGTTAAAATCCTACTGGCGATATCTCCCATCTCAAAACCATATATTTTCTAGTTAAAAATGCACTGCTAAATTTTCAACGAGTTTGCAGAAAAAAATGGTGTATCTGAAACGGGAAGATTTTTTTGTGTCATGATTCTCGTCGTGACTTCTAGATGAACCCTTGTCGCGTTAATATATATCGTTTGCTTGTTTTACTTGTTAGCTTACTTATGCCTCCTCCTCCTCCCACTCTGCTTCCTTTCCTTCTGCAAATGTATCCCTATAAACTTACCGTGCAAGCGCTCATCGGTCTTTTTCCCCACAAAGGAGAACAGGAGAGAGGACAAGTGGAGCAACTTCAGGTTGATCGATTGCCAGAGTTCAAAAGTACTTTGAGGTCGATATTTTAACGTCCAAATGGAAAAGCTCTATCTATTCAAATTTTCCGGATTGTCTGTATACGTTTTTTATAGTTCACTCTGGCTTGCACCACTTCTCCGTTTTTTTGTGTGTGTATAATATTATGGATAACTGTGGGATGGTTTTTGGGATTCAGCAGTGCTTCCTATTTGAATCCGAGGAAAAGGGTTTAGCAAACTGGGATCACGTTTGGAGTGAGGACAAAAAAGAAGAAATGCTATTGAAACCCGATCCTGCATGCTATGCGCCACACTTGCCACTAGTAACAAGACAAGTACTTTTGTATTGTTGATATGTGGTAGAAGTGCTGGGCTGCTTGATACAAAAAAGTACTTGGGTTGGTTTTATCCATCCACTATTGGTTTTTATGGGTTGGATTGAAGAGAGAGAGAGAGAAACTCTTCAAGTTACATATACATGAGGGAGTGTAGTGTGATGTGATCATACACAGGTACGCAACTTTTTATTCGAGTTCGAGCTCTTAACTTTTTTCCCCGGCAATAATAGGCGAGTTCAGAGGAAACAGAGTGGAAGTTGAATCAAGCACAATGTTTGGTTGAGTGTGATGGGAGAAAGTATCTCTGCTTTTAAATTGCAGTTCAGTTTGAATTTGACTTGACAATAAAAAGAGAGGAACTCTTCTTGTTGCTTTCACACTGGTGACATATTCATTGCCTCAAGGTTATGTTGGCTACTACTACTAACTAAGCACTTTTACATAGAAGGAGTTTTGCATTGAAGTGGTATTGGATATGCCTAAAAAAGGCAGTTGGACAAGATGACATCTCTCGAAAAAAAGTATATATATCGACGCGCTAAACTAAAACTAGGTTCCTAAAGAGCTATCCTACACGATCGTATTTTTATGGCCTAGTTTTTTCCCTTTCCAAGTTTAAGTTTTCAACTTGTTTGCGAAGAGGATGTGTGTGTGACTAAAATAAAATATTCTTTGGATTGGAATACAAAGAGAAAGTGCAAAAAATTCCGCTTTGGCTCAGGGACCGAGACATTGAATGGAGTAATTTTATGTTGAATGTCGCAAAAAGTTTTAGATTATATTCAACATCCTTTCTTCAGTTCTGATCACAATGGAATATCATTTCCTTGTTTTTGATGAGCCAAAAAAGTAGCTAAATATGAATTCTACCAAACCAATAAAAACGAATACCTTTCACGTGAAATGCAGTGATTCACGTGCATTCACAAAAATAGCTCCGGCTCTGGCGATCAGTGAACACCGCAGCAATTGAGTGGAATTGATTGACCACTTAGCCATATTTTTTTCACAAACAAACCGCGAAAAGCTGGACCGAAGCACACAGATGCTATCATTATCGGAATTTTTTTTGGTAATAATATGATAACGCAGTTACTTTCTCCACCAGTGGAATGTCATATATTTCTATACTTTGTTATTATCCGCAAAGTGGAATATGTGAGATAATGGTGAAGGAGTATTTTTTTCGGAGAAGAAATTGAATTATCAGGTCGCTCCTACCAAGTAATAAATAAAACAGGCCACTGATGGATTTAATGGCTTCATGAAACGTGTATATATACGCTTCTACTCGTATTCGTATATTTAATAGGATAAGTAGACATTTCATTCAACTAGAACGAATTCTAGGATATGATATCTATCTAGGAAACCCACTCGTCAGATATCGATATTTTTATTGCGATAAAAAGCTTCATCGAGCGTTGATCGAGTTGGTGAAGTTAATGCACTTCAAATATTGCATAAATACAAATAAGTCGAGTTAGTAAAACTTCAATTATCGTCGTCGACGATGAAGAAAACGTTTCGAACAGAGACTGAATTCAAAATGCAATTTTCTGCGGAGGGAGAAGAGAGGAAATGAAAACGCATAATAATACTTCAGGAGAGAACTCGGCGCTTTTTTATGTGCACTTTCGCCAAACACAAAATGTAGCTAGCTACTACCCAAGTGAAATAACTTTTTTTCTGCCGATATCACAATATTTGGTTTGTATTTTCCCATAAAAACTCTGTCGTTTATTTTAGTGCAGAAATTGTTCAACACACACACACACTTACATTCAAGGCATTGTACTATAGGAGCCCTGCCGAACTAGAAATTCTTCACATGTACACCTCTTTTTTATGATCTTATGAGATTGCTGATTTGCCTCAGCAAACTATAATAGTTTTACACAGGATCGCTTTTCGTAGTCATCAAACGGTTCCGGTGGTTGAGAATGTAACACAGTGTGTGTGCGCGTATATATATGCCCTAAAGAGGAGAGGAAAGTGCACATTCTATTAATACAGCCGGTTTTTCCCCTGTGAAAAAAAGAAATGAGGGGAATATTACGAGTTTTTTTCTTGTTCCAGATCGTTTGCGCTGGAATAGTTATTCGAATCAGATTATGACGTCGGACATTTAGGTATGTCGCTCTGTGGCCTTTTAAAATTCGTCATCCAAGCAAAGGTTGTGGTGTTTGAAACGGGTCACTGACAACATTACCATTCCTCTCTAGGAAATTACCACACAATACACACACACACCTTCTGCTGAAGAAGAAAAAAACGTTCTTTTCCCATACAATCCAACTTTCAAACCCATGTACAGCCATGCATTTTAATTATGTGAATGAATGTGAGTCGCTACTAGTCGCTGACGCTACGATTTTCTCTTTCATTCTGTATATTCTCCATTGTACGTGGATATGTATAAGGAAAATCGTGTGGCATTTGTCGAACGATTCTTAGATACTTTGTGAAGAAAACTAGAGAGAGAGAGAGAGTCTTAGAGGAATTGTGCCAAAGTATGTCGATATATTAATGTTATCATCATCGGTATCATGAGCACAGAATAGAAATGCAATTTGTCTTGCTCGCAACTACATACATTTTCCCATAAGTAAGCTAGTATCACGTTTAGAATAGTTGTACTTTAGCTTTTTTCCGTATAAAAATCAATGCAGAATGTGTTGAGAAAGCACACACACACGAGTTTTTTGTGCTGAAAAAAAAGCGTGCGTCGCATTGAAACTGTCTAGAATTCGCCTCAACCCATTACTCCACAAGCATCTTCACAAATTTCCTTGGAAGAATATTAAAATTCTCAACTCGTCAGTACTTTCACCATTGCCTCCTTTTTAAAAAAAAGAGAAGAAGAAGGAGCTACTACACAACTAAGGCAATTAGTCAACTGGAAACTGAACAAGTTGAAAATAGGTTTGAAAAGTTCAAGAAGCTTATGCTTACATTACTTCAGCTTCCTTGTTGCATTAGATGGATGGGGAAGCAGAGGGGAATTGTGTTTAGCTTTCCCCCTCTTTCTCTTCTCTAAAAGCTTTTTCTTCTTCTTTCCTTCCTTCCGCAGAAAATGAGCGAATGAAAGTCGATACAAAAGAATTATTATTTCATTGCTTTCAATGTACTTGCTCTAAAAGAAAAGAAGAGAATGTGTGTGAAGAAGGCAACTTCTTCTTTTTTTTAAAAAAAGAAGAAGAACAAGAAGTAATAGCTCCTTCCCCCAGTTTCCTTCTTTCTTTATTTTCTTGTGTCCATTTCGTTGCGGATTCAAGCATAAGAATTTTACTAGACTATTTGGCGTGGCACATTTATTGAATGACTCTCGTTGTCGTATATATGGCGGAGAGAAGAGGAAGAAAAAAACTTTTCCGACGCTATCTTCATGTTCCGCTCTTCTATATCGTTTTATTAAATAATTGAAAATGTTTAGTGTTGAAGGATGCACCATTCTTTTATCCTAGAGACGTAAATGTGCATATACTTTCTCCAAAGAAAAAGTTGTTCGTCCTCCGCGAATTGTGAGTAAGCTGCTGCATGAAATGAAGTGAAAAAATAAAAGGGAAAGGAGAAGAGAGAAAGGAAATGTAAAAAAAGTATGTCTAGTTCTTATGTGAGTAGTAAGCTTTATAAGAAACCTCAATGGATGATATCATGATTCTTAGTGGAAACTGGGGATTCACCAGTCTTCAGTCTTCATTGTAGATTCTGGTTACGAAATGTAGGCCACACTTTTCACTCTGTGCGCTGAGAAAGTAGGTTTGCCTTCTTGTGTAATGCATACCTCCTCTATACTTTCTCCATTGTTGTAATGCACGGAAGTACACATAAATAAAAAAGAAATGGCGATGGTGAGCAGTCAACCAGGAGAAAAGATATCTGTGACGATCGAGGTAAAAACCAACTTGTGAATGTGTACTTGGCCTTGTATGCGTCAAGAAAATTCATCATTTTTGGGCATAAGGTGTGTTTATCACAATTCGAAAGTGTGATGCATTACGATGGTGGGTGCAGAAAAGAAAAAAAAAGTGTAAATTGGAAAGGTATAATAAAAATGCTCTTGTTTTTTTGCTAGGCTTTTGGTACCTTATCGTAAGACACGCGATGTTATATTCCATATTTTTTATTCTGCAGAATTTTTAGTTATTCCAAGGAAAAGGGAGCACACATGTCCCAAAATACATTGTCACAGTTAACCGTGTAACCTTGATGGAAAGCAGCAGGGCGCACAGTTTTCCTCTTGTACCGCTATATGCGCGTCCTTGTGAAGTCACGACATCTGAGAACAACTGGAGGAAAGCTTATGTCATTACAAGAACCCTTTCTCGATACCTACTTGCTCCCATTCAGTGACATACTCTTTTCGAAGTTTCCTTTGTGTGTGGCAATATGAATTTATTTAGAATCCAACAAGGAAACTTTCTCTTGTTGTTTTTACTTCAATCTCATCACACGGCTTCAACTTGTCCTCAAGAACTAAAAAAATAGAGCAAGGGTTTTAGGGCTTACCATTGAAAAGTAAAACTTTTCCCACATATTTTTATTTACACAGGTTCGTGTGAAATTATAAATAGAGCACACATACACACAAATCGGGAAGAATTCCTTACAAGCGACGACAATGCTTGCGGAAACTAGAGAAAGTAGGAAAATCCTTCGAATCCAAATCCAATGCAATGAGGTGACTGCCTTGTAAGTGAGTCTGCACGGGGGCTGGTATTCACATAAGTTACATGGTTCAAACTTATGCTCATATGTGAACTGTGCCCTAGTTATTTTTGTATTGTGTTATTTTGAATAAAGCCAGGTCAGCCAAGTACGAATTGTCTCTGTTTTCACGTGCGCCACCATATCTAGTATTGTACAAAAAAAGCTTTCTAATACAGAGGGACCACGTCTCCCGAGTATTATGATTTGATTATATTGGCAGTAAACGTGTAAAAGAATTTTTTTATCCTGCTTAAAGATATGGATCTGAATGGAATTTAGTGTCCATATGTGGCCATACATTTTTACTGGGACAAAGATCAATAGATGAATGAATATACTAGTTTTTAGGGAATATATCTGTATATTGTGCCTAGCTTCCGTTTTCCGTAGTCGGGAAGCTTATGTGTGCCAGACCATCAGAGACAGAGACAAATTTATAGCCTTTTTATCAAAAAATAAAAAGGCGATACGTGTCTTTCCGTCATAATAAAAGTCTTAAAGATTCCCGTGACATTCCGTGTTGCAATTCGCTGTGAAAGCTTACAAATATGTACATGTGCGAGTCTCTATATAAATATATGCACGTTCCATAATATAAAGTTATCGCATATAGAAGGAGGAAAGGACATACCAACGTTTACGATCCCCGAATCATACGCACCACGGCCACATATAACTTTAAATATAAGTTTCAAGAGAGGTTGAGTATAGAGGTATACCTGTGCACTATATCATAATGTGGACCAGCGATTCGCTTCACACAGGTAACATTTTTTCTATTTTCGGAAGCGGCTCTTGGAGAAAGCCGTATTTTCCTGGTGAATAATGAGACAAAGTGCATTTTAAGACTGCTGACGTAATTTTGGGTTCAAACACCTTCCCACCCGCCCTGCTCTTTTTTATTGCCTGAAACGCTGTACATCATACCTCGACCCGTAATTCCTAGTCACAGCTTAGCTCTCTTCGTACATTTTACATGACCCATTTATGGAAAATATTGTGGAAAAATTTGCCTTAAATTGAAAATCAGGCTGGTTCATTTCTCTCAACAAAGTATATAGCACGTAGCGTCCATAGACATTTTTGAGTAATTTTGCCAATGATGCATAATGTGAGTACACTCTAAGAATTAGCCCTGGAAAGTTTGACATCATTGCGGTAAAGAAAGCTTATGTCATCCATTTTGCAAATTGCAGGGCTGTATGTGAAATTCCTCTGCTCACGAAACCAAAACTGTGTTAGTAGGAGACAAAATCGTGTTCAGAAAACGAAATCATTTCGTGTGAAACATTGGCATCGAGTTGCTTTTATCACCAAAAACTGCCTAAAAAGACGTTGCACATATTGCACAGTTTTATAAAGGGGAAATCCTGCCGACAACTGCATCTTCTGTTGTCCTTTTGTCCTCCAACAAGATCCTTTTGTTGGATACAGCGATGGCAGAAGGGAAACAGTGGTCTGTTTGTGAGTCTCGATGTCATTATCAGAAAATCAGAAAGTCTCCGAAGGTCTTTCATATTCGTGTCGACGACAATGTGTGATATCGCGTCGTATGGAATAGAACACAATCTTGCTGACACTCGTTTCCCCTTCCAGCATTTATGCCGTCCTGTCCACTGAATGGGAATATGTTCGATTCCAATTGCTATACAAGTCGAAAACTGTTCAATGAAAATTGTCTCTTTCCTCTCTCTCTTTCGTACTCAATACTATACTCACACATTTACAATTCTCATATCAACTCCACTTTCCCCGCTTCTTGTCCCATTTTCATTTCTCGAGTGTTACACATTTCCAACTGATAAGTGTATATGGATATATGTGAGTCAGATACTGATACTGGAGGGTTAACTCTGCCTCGTTATTGTATAAAACTTCTTGGTCACGTCCCATTTGCAATACTCCTCTCTCTCTCTCTTGTATTTACTTTCATCTTGTAAGAAGTGGAACAAGCCAAGTTCAGTAGTGGTCAAAGTGGAGAGAGATGTTGTTTCAACATCTTGAATACATATATTTTTCCACTTGCTCACGGTCAACTGAGAAAATGAGCTTTTTGATTCTTCTGACATATACTTTTAACGTCAAAGGGTGAAAATTCCTTTGATTACATCAAAGTTTTTTTTACGAAATCCTTAGAAAATGCTTTGATTGTTGGGGACATGGGACATACTCGAGTCTGTCTCATGAGAAATGTTATTTGGTTTTAGTGTATGCATATACTGCAATTTCAACGCAAATGATGTTTATTTCTTGTGAAAAGAAAAAGTTTGAAGGAGAAACGTACTTTGAAAAATATGGTATGACAGAAAGGCTTTTTGCTTGTGTGTGTGTGAACTGTGTGGAGCTAGTTTACAGATCGTTTACCTACCGTTACGCGTGAAGATTTCTGCACGCAAATGTATGACTTTGTACTTTATGAGTGAAATGCTCTGTGTCGCACACACACACATAGAGAAAACCCCATATTTTTGTGGGTAAATGGGAGAGAGAGAGAGGGGAAAAGTTTGAGATGAAAAAGTGTAATGTAGCAAGTAATAATACGGGACGCGACACTACACATTACACCACATTTGTAAAGAAGCAACCGCTGTTATCTCTCAACTTAACTTGCGGGGAGCAGATGTGCGAGAAGTAACAGCGGAGAAAAAACCAGTCCTAATACAAGGAGCAGCTTACCCTTTCTCTCTCTCTCTCGAATAGAGAAAAAGTGCTTAAAAGAAAGCAAAGTCGTACCCGTTGGCTATATGTCTGCTGGTATGCTGGTATGAAAATTTTTTTCCTCGAGTAAAAGACAAGAAAAGGGGAACGCATGTTATCTTTTACATTATACTGCAGTGGTGAGCTCTCTCTCTCTCTCTCCCAAGTTCTTCATGATATAGTTGCAAGTGACAATAAGGAGCGTGAACAAAACGAGTAAAAACTAAAGATGAAACGTGCTTAAAATTTTGTTACTTTTTAACAGTTCTTTTTCTCTCTTGATGGCTATACTACTGCTCTAGGCTAGCATTTCTTTCCTCCTTTAACTAGGACTACCGAGTACATAGAGGTACAGAGGTCTCACACATTCTTTATACTTTCATGCATTTAACTTATGTATGATTGCAGGTTACAAGAAGTAGGACTATGCAGAGAACGCAAGTTTTGATATGATATTGTAGTGCGTTCGGATATGATATGGACCCTAAAAAATATTTCAGCTTCTATTTCTTGAAGGATTCATTTCTTCTTCCATTTTGCCTTGAGCGAGTATATAGACGTTGATACTGCTGCCGGAGGACTTTTTTTGTAAAATGAAACTCACCGTGTCACATTTCATGTACGAGCTTTTTCAAGATAAATATGATGATAAGGAAGAAAAGGATGGTAAAATTAAACAAGATGGTATATGAATGTGCACGTGGACAATGAGTCAATCTTTGAGTTAAAGGATACCATGTCACTCACGGAAGACAGCCTAGTGGAAAAAAACCATCTATAATGATAAGCTCGAGGTTGACTACATTGTTTTGGGGCGAAAAAAATCGAGATAGCATCTTATGAAAAATGGGACAGGAAGCGATATAATTGCTTCCCTGAAGTGTTTTGTTGAGGGGAACACTTCACTAAAACATTAGATGCTACGGAGTTTTTTTGTTAATATAATTTATTCTGGAAGGTTTTCACATATGGAAAAGGAGGATGTATTGAAGGTGTGCAGTATTTATTTGAACTATATTACGCGCAACTAGTCTATGTGCGTCCTCCGCGTACAATTTTTACGATCACTATCTTTATGGCAAAATATATGCATCCTTGCAATCACGATCTCATTTAAAAATAATTTTCAATTTACTCCGAGAATCGTCCTGGGTAAAGGAATGGTGGAGGAAGTAAAGTGCAAATTAATTTTTAAGTGTCTCCTTGAAACTTGTTTGGAGAAAGTTGTGTCTACCAAATTAATAATTCATCGTGCTGCCCATTCTCCTCCACACCCATATGTTTCTCATTTTAGCGAATTTTCGCGAGGCGCAGTATTGTGCATTAATGTTTGCTGTAACGAGTACGACTATGCAGTTGAGGCGTTGTCAATGTCATTTATTAAAAATTATGATATTGTGGAAGGGCACTCCTTTGCTTGTAGTCATTATACGTCCTTGTATGTCACTTTCCCTTTCACAATGAAAACTATATTATGTATTCCAAAGTAAAAGTAGCGTTAATTTGATACATTTTGGTTCGCCGTTGGTGTTTTGACTTCGAACAAGTTTGGAGCTTGCATAAATCATGTCTGTACATGGTTAAATGAAACGTGTCGTAAACCAAAGGACAATTATCGTTACTAAAAGTTCAGCATTTTTAATGACTTTATTTACTAGATTTTTCCTTGTAACTTGTGGCAGGATTTGTTCCGCTTGATCGATTGGTGTTATTGTCGCTGGCCTGGTCACAACTAACTGTGGACATAATTTTTGGGGTTTAAGCACTGCTGCCGTTTGGCAGGGGCGGAGGTTTTCTTTCTTAAAATTGGTTCGAGATGGCTAAGTTTGGATAAGTTTAGAACACTAAAAATATATCTATACGCTTTCGCTACTACTGGGTTGAACATCATCTCAAGGAATTGTAGGAACGTATATAGTAATATTATCACTGTGCAATCAATTTTCAACTCAAGTGAAGTAGCAGGCTAGACCTCATAACGTTTTAAGGTCATGCACACTTGCTCTCTCTCGCTCGCCACACACCACCGCACATGATGTAAGTAAGGCAATAGCAATAATCATAAGATATTTCATAATGATGTTATTGCGAGTTTTCAAGAGTTACATGGGCAATTCCACCAACTTTCTAAATGAATATGTAGGAAGATAATAGAATAGTGAAATGAAAGTGTAAGCTTCAATGTGAGTAGTTCGCAATGGAAACTTTTAGCCTGTAGGGTTGGATGGAATTACGTGGAAAAGAGGAACGAGAATAAGAGAGAAAAGAAGGGACATGATGAGGATGACTAAAGTTTCTTTTTTCTTGGTGTGAGAGTGAGGACTGAGCAGATCCTTTCTCTCTCTCAATGATGCAGCGGACAAGGATCAACACAACGAAAAAAGAATATGCTTTAACTTTTTTACACAGAAAGAACTCCCATAAATATGTTATGTGTAAGGAGCAAGGAAAATTGATAATTAGGAGCATGGTCATGTGTGGGAAGTGGAGAAAAAACTTTTTCTTCTTTCCTCTCTCAAAGGAGGATGGAACAATGTTTCGAGCGAAATTCAACTATCAGTGGAGATATGTTTGATACTGCTTACATAACAGTATATCAACATAACAATATACATAGATAAATACAAAGATCAGATTAAGTTTTCATATTCTCCGTCCCGGTATTATTTCCGAAAAGTTGTCTCATCCCACACAACTTTGAGTTTGAATGAATGATATTTTCCAGGAAAGTAGATTTGCCAAAGTTATAGTTATTTTTAGCTAATTTTACCTCTGAATCAGAGAAGTCGAGTAGTACTTCTTGTAGTAGGTTATATGATTTGGGAAAATAAAAAGTTTGCTCAAGCGTGTCTAGCAACTTTATATTACTATCATTTAATTTGATAAACAGTGTAAACGAAGCCAATACATCAGCTTTTTCAGAAAAAAAACTTCAATATTGAAACATTGGACGAACTTGAGTAAACTTTTAAATAGGAGTGGGTGCTTATGTTTTTCCAAAGAAGATGGAATGATCGAAGGTCTAATTCGCATTCAATCGATAGCTCACTTGTCCAAATACTTACGAAGGCTATAGTTTCCAGCAAAAACTAGAATGACTCCATACCATATAGTTTTTAACCGTTGTGTAATTAACTTCAGCGTGGACAATGAAAATTGTAGGAACATATATATAAACAAGTGCCTATATCAAGTACATGTGTAACGCTGAAAAGAGTAGTCCAAGTGTTGATTTGCACGAACAACGTGTATTTACTCAAGCGAGAACTGACTTGAGTCGTCGTGTGATTCAGATTTTTCCACATCATTCCCACGTAGCCAGTTCTGTGGGGCACTTAAGACCTAGAAAATAAACGATAGATACTTTCTTTACCATGTCTTAACCTCTGGAGTAGTAGCGAGTCTGAGTCTCTCGACATTGATGTAGCACAATAAGCAGTTTAATTAGCGTAATGCCTTTCTGCATGGAGAAAGCATCAGTCTTGAATCATCCCTTTTGTTTTTCCAACGAAAAAAATGTGTTCTTCTTACTCCTGTTGTTCAATAGCCATTTAATGACTTTCTCCACTTGAGAGAGAGAGAGAGAGAGACGTTTCTCCGTTCGCAATTTTCAAGATGGGTTTTTGGCTAACTGTTAGTGGCAGTGATCATTACACTTTATTTTAGAAGACTTGCTCTTGGTCTTCAGTGTACTCACGTGAAATTAAAAGGACGAAAATTACAGTTTCCTCTAACCGTCTGCCTGCTTTATAGTTTTGCTGTATGTGTATGAATAGTATAGCCAGCCACCTACTTATACCTCCATCATACTGATATTAATGCTAACCGTTGTGTGTACCTTAATTTTTCTCTGCAGGTTTCACGCGACCCAGATTTTCTCTGGAGGAGTCGAGAAAGCACCACTACCATCATCACTACTACGGCGAGATGGAGGTTGGGGCTGGGAAAAGACTCGCGAGAAGTTATAGGCATGAGAAGCACCCAACTCCCGTTCCCGACAATGTTGTTGCTTCCTTAACTGGCCATCACTCTCGTCTTATGAGTAATAATAACAAGTCCGAAGCAGTATTCTCCACAGAGAACTCAACCGTTATTATCGCACAAATCGGCAGTAAAACATATCTTCCATGTGCCGTGAGAAACCTGGGAAGTGGCGTGGTAAGCGATTTACGAAATTTTAAATACCTTTACACAAAGTCCGTCATATATTTCAATTATATTCGAGAGAAATGTTATATACTTCCCCACAAAATGACTGATTCGGAATATCGCCAACCATTTCTACTTATCATTTTCTGGACCACTTCACCAAAACGCTCGATGAACTCCTTCATATATAGCGTGTTTGCATTCAACATACACCATAAGTTTATTGAACTGGAGAGATGAAAATGCAGAGGGCCTTTTTGTGCAAAAAAACTCGATCAAAGTCCCTTTGCTCATGTTCAAGTTCTCAACGTTTTGAAGAGTGTGTGCTCCACTAGTATTTTGAGGGATGCGGGTTCTGCCAGAAGTGGAGAACTGCCTCGAGTTGTTTGCGTGTCCATTTATCTATAAATAATACTATGTCCAAATATATATTTCTATATGTTCGCTACATTTTGAATGATTTTGAAGCATTTTCTCTCTCTCTCTGCAAGCTATGCGCTTTCAATCCACAAACATTTCAAAAGTTTTGTTCGATGTTCGCATGACGGTTCCCAGTTGTGTGGAGAGGAGTGCTCTCGGTTACATTATGCATTTAAAAAGGCAGCTTCCGTTCCTGCTGGCAGCGCAGTGCATATTCAATTTTTATTATATAAATTGAGTATGATGTGGGGGACGGTGGTAGCGTAGTGGTATGTGAAAGTATCTATCTCCTCTGCGGAATAATAGCGATATGATCACTTTTTCAGCGTAAGAAAGGAAGAAGCGGAAACCTAGAAAGCGTCTAAAAGTTTATTCACTGTTTCTCTTTCAATTTAACATTCACGATTCACTGCACTTGTTACTCTGATCATTGTACAAATACACTCTTGTGCATGAGATTCACAAGATATCATCAATACGTTCGCGGAGCAACAACAACATTCATGCATAAAATGCACGATATACCCTACCCTTTATGTGTGCAGAGAGAGAGAAAGAGATGCGCTCTGCGCTCTTGCTGATGCCACGAACCACAATAATCTGAATGCCAGAGAGCGGAGAAAAGATTGAAGTTTCTGGTGTGCATCTCTCAGCGGGAGAGCGAAAGAGAGGAAGAAGAAGAAAAAAATAAGAGGAAAAGGCAATAGTGTACTTATGGCTGTTAGTAAAGAGGAGAGAAAAAAGAAGGAAATGAAAGAAATCTCCATTTGAAAGGGTGAAGAATGGGAGAGGAAATAACGGAGTGTAAGGGAAAATCAGGAAGGTAGACACAGATATATTAGTGTGATGGGATAAGATCTCTGTTTTTGCTTTCCTTCTCTCACTCTCTCTCTCTTTTATTATTCCAACTGTCTTCCAGGAAATATAGAGCATCTCTTCTTTCTCCTTTCTCAACAAATAAATAGAAGTGGATGTTTGCTCATCCGTAGACATAGGAGAGAAGACCAAGAATCTTATGCTATGCCAGCAACTGCAAAAGGAATTGTGTGTTTTGAAGTAAAATAATAATAATAATGAAATGGTGTGTTATTGATCACACGACCCAAGCAAAAATATAGGATTCCACACAACTCCTTGCTCGAAGAAATGTGGCAGTAGGGAAGGAGTTTAAAACTTGTGCATGAGCACGAGTAGAGAAAGAAGAGGAATTATGCTTATGTGCATTTTCTAATGTGTCTGTTCTGATTATATTACTAAGCCTCAAGTACATCATTTTGGCAGTGGGGGCTACTAGTGAGGAATGTTAGTGAAGCAGGTGAAATATATGTATCTACATTTCTGGTTTATTCCCGTAAATATATGGAGGTAGTAAACTGAGCGAATAGTTACAAAATACTACACTTTTCTGCATTACACAATCCTTTCCTTTCAAGAATACCGTGGTCCAAAAAGTGACTCACACACTCAACTCTTTAACGCGTAACCAATGCAGACCCGACGAACCACTACCACGCCAGAGCATTTCGAGACTATTTTTTTTCTTGCAGAATAGCACACTAAACTCTCAGAGTAACTATATGCACTCGAACTGAGCACAGTGTACATTAACACTTTTTGCACGTTACGTTATTTGCTAAGGTGGCATAAATTTATATGAACGTGTGAGAGAGTTTTTTTGTAGGTTTGCGTTTGGTGCAGTGAGTGTGAGTTGGATGAACGCAAAAGCAACTATCCCCATGAATCATGTCCTTTCACGCCATTGCCATTAGACTTGGATAATAAATTCTAATGTTTATGAATTTCCAAACCACTAATATTAGCTCTACCATTTCGTTTTTCTTTCCACTCAAAATACACACACACCAACCACTTTTCTATAACTAGCTTAAAGTGCCAAGGATATTATTATAGCACTTTTCTCTTTGTTTCCCGACGAAGCAAACCCAACTCATAAACTCTTGAGTCTCCCCATTTTAAATTTTACTCGTATGAGAGTTTCTTCGTTTAGAGAAAAGTGTAGTACACAATAATGCAGCGCAATTAAGGAAGTTGAGAGAGAAAAGCTTATGTTTGAGGTGGAAATCTTCCCAGGAACATAATCGTCTCCTAAGATCCTACTACTTACTCGCCTGAATAATTGTTTGCGTAAATAATAAAATGCAAAATGTCTCGTATACAAAATCGCGTCACAACAGATGTGTTGGCCTGGGAAGTGATTGTCCGAAATAGGTTGGATTTCAATACTGTAAATATGTGTATTTTTCTCCTTCCTTACTTTATTACATTTAAACATATTTCAGATAGTTGGGCAGACACCATATAGGCAATACGCAATAATACTCTGGTCTGGTCCACAAACTTGAGTATTGTTAGCATAAAAGGGCCACTTCTCTTCCCTCCATCATGTGTATGTGGCATTTGGTCGTTTCGTTTGGGGAACGAGCAAGGCGAAAAGGAAGATTATAAGACTCACTTGTAACAAATATGGGGAATGCCAGTGTAGAATTTCTGATGGGCTTTTTACAACCTGTATATTCCCACTATCAGAGTATATCTCCACACGAATCCTGCACTTCATTGCCATTAGTAGAGTTACACTAAACTCCTCTTCTCTCCGCATCATATCAAACTTTTTCTTCTTCTTCTTTTTCCTGTATCACATCCAATGAAGTAAGGAAATAAGAGGGAACTATTTCTTTGCTAATGTCTGTGGATGATGGTTGTTCCCATTTCTCTTTTGACGGTGACTAAATGGCATATACTTTTGTTGGCAATTTTTTCCCTTTCCCTCTTGTTTCCCTTGCGCTAGGATCCCTTTTTTCTTTTCTTCCTTTCTTTCAAGAGCAAAAGAGAGGAGAAGTGTACGTTTCTCTCAGACTGCTATGTACGTGTGCTCAACTTACTGCATTTTAATGTGGACAGTAAGTAAAAAAAGCTGCTAAAAGGACCGAACTGAAGGACGAGTTTCAAAGGATCGTCCTATTGAGGCTCCCTAAGGGAATTCTCTCAGACAGGAGAATTGTTACGGAGGAGAGAGTAGTGGAATGTTAGCATGGAGAAAGTGATGCACCTTCCCTTTGTCTAGGATAAAAAAATATGCTCACACACACAAGAGAGAAGTGATACGTTTTTTTACTTCTTCTGCGTGTCCATTCTCCTCTACAGTACACATATGTGTGGCAGGACTATTTTTTGATATGATGATATTATCATTATTATTACGGTTATTGCTGATATTATGGTAGCATATCATCATTCCATTTCAGGCTGTTTATATCACCCTGCCATCATGATAGTGTGTACCACCTGGCACGTCTTCAAGCTCTGCTACTTCTCTTCCCCGGAAGAGTGAGAGAGGGAGAAACTATATCAGATCAAAAGCATTCTTTTCTCTCGCTAGATCTCACGAAACAAGCGTTATCTCATCTGTTTCTGAAGTTTGCTAAATAAACTTTACTTTATGTGGGATTATGTGCTTGTTTAGAAAAATGGAAGGAAAACGCAACATGTGCATAAAATAAGGAAAGGGAAAATGGATATATGAAAAATAATAATGGGGTTGTTTATTCGAGGTGTCCATCCTGACTTCATTTTCCGAAAAACAGCAATAACCTGGGGTATAGTAGGTAATAAACAGGAGTAAACGGGAGGCATGAACAAAAAAAATGAACTAGCTATATGCATACATATACACATTACCTTATCCATAAGTAACGTATAAGTTTTTATAACTTCTCTACTACTTTATCCTGGTGTACAGAAAATTAATGCATTATGCATGCGTCTGTATGTTTAGTTCAAATTCCATGTGTTGGTGGAAACTGGACGCGTATACATTAATGCAGGGAGTGTATTAAATTAAGGTATTTTTCACTGTCCAGTCCACTAATATAAAATTGAATTCAGCACCACACAAAATTTGTACAAATATTTTCGTTTTGCTATTAAGGATATTTTTCGGGGGACTTTGCTAGAACGACATTCTTAATATGTCACTAATTCTTTATATTATAAACTATTCCTGAAAATTGAAGAATCTAAATGGATCTGAAGAGACGAATCTTATCCAAACTGAAACTTGCTAATCTAATTTGGTTGTAAGCGTAGCTTATTTATACAATTTATTTATCGGCGTTTAGAAGCTTCACATATAAAAAATCCTTTGACATTTCTAAACTTTCGCTACAACGCAAGTTTTCTTATATGTGATGGTCTTCATTTTGAGGCGAAATTATTACGATGCTGGACGAACACGTCACTCACATTGAGCTTTTTATTTCAGTTGAAGTTATCCTTGGCATATCAAGGGAATATCTTCTCTAAAGAAATTGCACTTTGCTCATGCATTGCATTGGTGTAGCCAAGGTCATGCTGCCATGTTTCTAATGTTCCTAAAGTGCATTCTAAGACTCTCCATTATAGAATATTCATGCCACGTGTAGGTCATAGGGAAGTCAGCCAGTTGTTCAGACACTGGGTACACACATAACATGTTAGCTTATAAGAAATTTACACTCGTATTGATAATTTACTTTCTAGCGGCGCGGCGGGTTACTGTCGTAGATTGCAAGTAAACACGATATTGATCGTGGAGATAAGGCTGCACATAGAGTTTGTGCAAGAGGAAGGATGTAGTTACGACTAGACAGCAGAAGTCTTCCTTGTCCTACTTAACTTGTGAAGAATTTATGTTCCAATTGAGTAACATTATCAACAAGAAAGTTTTGGAGCGTAGAGAAAAAAATTGCAAATTGCAATACTCCACTGACTTCATTCCGTATTATGTCCTTTTCTGGATTAGTACAAAATTACTTTAAAAGGGCAATTCTGAGTGGCGATATATAACAGGTTTCCCAAATTCCCAATCATTCCAGAATTGCACATAGCGAAAATATATTTATTTAGACTAGATTATAAATATAACACTACCAAAGGAAGATTATAATGGACTTTGTATAGTAAAGCTACAAAGACAACAAGTAAAACTCAACTGGTTTACGGGAGGCACTGTTCTACTTTCATTGGAGATTTTTGATGTCGATGATGTCGTCCAAACGTTGGAGGATCTCTTATTCCTTTTTGTTCCTCTAGAATAGGGAAATACTGGAAGAAGGAGAGGAATGCAATTTGAAGATTAAATCTTTTAGTCGTCGGATCCAGCCGTGAAGTTTTATCCAGCCCAGGATATGGATATAAAAGGAGCTAATTTCTAAAATGGCTGATTGCTTTGAAGGAAAGGCGATATATTTATACACTTTTGATAATGGTGATTCTTTATACAATGTATAAATTTTAGCATGTGGTGGGCACATTCCATTGAAATGGCCATTGGACTACTAGTAGGCGCAGCAGAGATTATTTTCATTCACTTTAGTAACTCTTCTTCTGCATACATATACACACACAGCATACAGGAGCGAAGAAAAAGCCTCCATGTTTTTAACTCCAGTGTGTTCCGTGAAAGGGGAAAGGGTAAGCTGATTGCAAACACAAAAGTGGCTTGACCTACATTCATTCTGCACTTACCTTTTTACCACCGTAACCATGCTGTACAATCATCGAGGCTAGCGTTCCATATCATCATAAAATAACTCTTGTTGCATACAAATGGCGTTCGATGTGAAAAGCGCATAGGAGAACGGCTCATTCTTTTGTGTAGGTATACTATATACTAGAGACACGACGACGAACATTGTGCCATACTGGATGAGAGAAACCTTTTCCTGTTATGGGAAAAGATGGATGCATAATTTTCTCCCAGAACACATTAAATGGCTGGTGTGTGTGTGTGTGCGGTGCTTCAGTTTCAGAGAGTAAATGGAAAGAGGTTTTTAGTAACGCGGTGTCTGCTAGTCACAACAATGCCGCGCGTACCCTGAAGTAACTTTTGTGTTTTTCTCTCTACTCTTCTTCCCTGAAATCGGAATCCATTTGATGGACAATCACCATTTTCATCTCTCTCTCTCTCTTCTTCAGGCTCTCTTTCTAAGCCTGGTTTTCCTCTCGTAGTATTCTCAATGTGTTGTACTTTTTTTAAACGTTGGTCGGAACGAAATGAAAACTGTACTCGTTTCAATTATTTATGTAGATATGGCTATTCTGGGGATGTGTGTGTAACATGCCTGGCTAGAGCCTGAATAATGTATTTTGTATGCATAGTACACACGAGCGGGTGCGGTGCTTGTGGAAAAATGCACTGGCGAAAAAAAACTATTTTGAAAGGAGGTTTAATACGGATGCTGTCTCGAAGTTGATTATTATGCAAATACGAGGAGGCTACCTAGTTGGAAAAATGCGAATGGAAAATGGAAGTAGGTACATACATTTGTGTACATTACATGCGTGTATCTGTTCATGGCAAAAAATACGGTTCTCAATTCTCAATTTACTGAAAGGATCCTACCTCCAAATATCAAATATATGGATAATACCTACTTATTATTTTTGTGCGAAATTCCCGAGGGATAGAAACCAAAGGATTAGCAATAAATCTACCAAACGGAGAAGGCTTGTTCGGAGAGGATAATGCAATAATCATCTCAACTCAATCAAGTCGATATATAAATCAATGCGAGGAGCATGATGGGTTTCCTTCTTCCTATAAATATTTTAAGTAATCTTCATGATGTGACTTCAGGTTGTGTGTATGTATATAGGCTGCTCAACACAAATCAGTTTCGATCAATTTCCTATCATGGTTGCTGGTGTGTGTACAACAATCATTTTGAGCTCGTTCACATATTTCGATAAAGTATGACGCGTACTAAAGCGTTGCTTTGGGTTGTGATAAAGAGATTTATTTAGACGAGGAGGTCGCTCTTATTTTTCAACAGTTTCTGATTTCTCAGACAAGTCCACCACGTTGAGGAAGTGTAGGATATAAAGTGTTCACTCTCACACTTTGGAAAATGGAGAAGATCAAACTACTTGAGAATATTGAAGTTTTTTTTCTGCCACATTATTGCATATTACTCTTTGACTGATGAGAAACTTACGGCATTTCGAGGACTGGATTTGATGGATGTTACTTTCCAGTCTACACCACCACACATATATTTTGGTCATATTGCTATTTAGATCAAGTCGTTCCAAATAACAGTTTAGTATACACATACATACACACACAGCGTCGAATTGGTTGTGGTTTTATATTCTCACATACACATTTGGTTATATGTGATTTTTTACAGGAAGAAAATGAGAAAAGTGATGATAGATCGACTTTGAAAAAAGGAAACAGACAGTTCTCACTTTCTCCTCTGAAGTTTCATTTCTCTTCTCTCACTTTCCTTCTGGGAACACATCATGCTAATATTGTGCAAATCCAGAGAAAAAAGGAGAGTGAGAGAGAGAGAGCTCTTCTCCGTCCAACCTTTTCTCTTTCTCATCCTCCTCCATTTTTTTCACTCGCTCACTTTTTGGTTTTGCCATGAATTTTTTCTCATTTTTTCTCTCTCGCCTCTCCCTTCAAACATAAAATAGGAGTGATGATGATGATGGAAATGATAGCATCGCTACATTTTATACACGTATATTGCTAACGTTGCACACTCTTTTTCTCCAATGTCTCCGCATATAAATAGATGCGAGATGTGTGGGGTGGGGTGGTCTGGTGGTGGAGCGAGAGGTAGTAGAATGGTATTCGCCATGATGATATTCGCCCATGGGCAATATATGAATATCAAAATTGGGAAATAAGACGGAAAAAGGGAAAAAGAAAAACCACTAACCTACATAATATGTATGTACATATGTACCTACCTACCGTCATCGTCAACCCGAGCGTCATCCTTGAGCTACACAAATAAAAGTTTTTTTTTCTGGTCGAAAGAAAAAAAACTCGAAAATAGGATGTCTATATTCTTTACCTATTTTTCCCAGATTTTCTTTCCTTCCCTAAGGACATGAAAAATAGGAGGAGACCATTCAATATTGAAAATAACCAAAAAGGAAAAAGATACAATCTTTTCTCATGTTCAAAAATGGCCATTACATTACAAAGTCTCTTTGAAATTGCTGAAATGGAACCATCAGTATTCCAAGACAATTTTCCTTGTGTGTTATTTCAGAGAAGAAGAAAAAAATGTGTTCTAT
Organism: Heteromurus nitidus; assembly: GCA_034687055.1. Classification (NCBI taxonomy): domain Eukaryota; kingdom Metazoa; phylum Arthropoda; class Collembola; order Entomobryomorpha; family Entomobryidae; genus Heteromurus; species Heteromurus nitidus. The sequence goes on along the minus strand of JAQFZW010000204.1, from coordinate 36,396 downwards.
CCTTGAACCCTCTGTGCATGTACATGTATTTTTCAACTCAAATATTATGCTTGCGAATGGTGAAAGTAGTAAAAGTGTGTGTACATTCACGTTTAAAATAGAAATAGGTGACGTCCTGAAAAAAAAAACAGTTTGTGTGGTGTGCACGCTACCAAAAGGGAAGACATATTCTTTCTAACTTGTCGAATGAAATTCGTAAGAGAAATCCGCATGTCCCAACCAAACTTCAATTTTTCCCCTTTCTCTCATCCTTTCAAATATGGGTCAAATGTATGTACATTTCTACGTTTCCAGCCTTCTTTAGTATTTATATACTTTCTCCGTGACGAAAAATGGAATTGCGACATGCAAGCTGTAACTGTGTACCTACAGAATTTTCCCACTTTAAATACGTTTTTGCGTATAGGCTTTTTGAGTTAATACGTAGCTGAAGGTTGTGATTGGGTATAGGACTCGGTTATGCATTCGTTTGTTACTTTCCCCAGTGTTCACTTCAGTTCAGAACTTTTGTACTGTATTATTATACAAGGGCAGATGTATATCTAAGTATTGGATGACAATTTCGAAACATTTCACTCAGAGGATGCAGGACAGCAACTTTAGCGCACTTTGAAATGGAAAAGTTGGATTTTCCACTTAAGGTGATGCAACTGAAAGAAAAGTGCTAACTTTTCAGAGAGGAGAAAGTCATCAGCTTATTCAGTGCAGGTTGCAGTAAGAATGTTGTTTTATGCCGCGGACGTCCTGCTTATCCATGAGCTTATAATGCATCAGCAGGTATTTTTGTCGTTTTATACCAAAATCTGGAGGCATTTGGGAGGAGCTATATAGAATTCGCTCATAAATTCAGAGAAAAAAATTATTTTAATGCCCTCAGAGAACCATGATTATGTTACCCCACACAAAAACCCATACATAATTCAGCTGCCTAATCCAACGCATGAATAACGAATGAGGACACACGACGGAGAAGAACGGAAGTAGAAACGTCCCCTTTGGCTGTCCGTAATTCCTTTTCTGAAAAGTAATCATAATTTTTTATCTACCTTTTCCCCTTGTCATAAATTTAATTTCCCTTCGTCTGAAGACATAAAGTCATGGTCAAAAACTTGAGATTTTTCCAGTGTCGTAACGAAGTGCTCTCCCATGTTGTTTACAAGGAGAAAAAATAAAATGTGAAGAAAGTCCGTTATGAAAACGAAAAGTTATATGTTGTTTCAAAGGACAAATAAATTTTTCCAAGAACAGACACACATAAAATGTATCCTTCAAAAGGATGGTGATTTTCTTCTCGATGTTTCTAACGATGCAGTATTATTATCTGTCAAACGACCAAGAAGATACAATGTGGCTCAACAAAACTAACACTTAAAACTGATGTAAAAAGTTCATGGTTATGAAAAAAATACTTTTAGAAAGCTTCAGATGGTTGGCTCATTGCGTTAAGGAGATCAAAGGGGATTTCATATATTCTTCTAGTTAACTTCTCTCTCCGTCTCCACAAAGTGCAACTATCATCATGACCTAACTAACCAAAACGAGGAGAGAGAGATGAATAAAAGCACTTGCAAATAGCTAAAGGGCAGAGAGTAACAAATAAAATTACTGCATTAGCCGCGTACTCTTCTTCCTTCGCTAGAAAATGCTAAGCCAATTTATATTAGATCTGGTTCGGGAAGGAAAGTTGATGTTTGAGCTGAATTTTGTTAGTTCACGGTTTCGTGAGTGTGTCTGTTATGAATGTGAAATGTACTTCGACGATGATTGTTTCACATTCGTCGACGAACTAGACTAGACTGGCCGGACTGATCTTCTAGTCTTTTAGACGTATCATCTCCTATGATGAATAGCATGTATGATTCAATGGATACTGGTGATAATAACAAAAGGTCATCAAATGCAAAGGTCAAGTAGGCTTAAGGAGGAGCCATGAATCCACACTACTTCATTAAATTATTAAAGCCATTTTCCTTGCTGAAAATGTCCGTATGTACTTTTGACATTGTTGCAGAATTAAATAGCACATCCATTTCTCCGAGAATCTCTGCTGCCTTGTGGCTATACTTATATGCTATATATATACGTGAGGATTCGAAGTAAGTTTGAAGATGTCTCTGACGACGAGTTACATAGGTCGGATTCTCGAAAGAAACGAGCGAAAGGAGCTCAGCCAGAGTGCAGTTGGGCAGTGAGCCTACAAAGAAAATAAGGCGTATTATATCCGGCCTCTCATCCTCAGTTATTTCATCTTGAAATGAGGAAGCCGCTATAATGTAACTTATACGCGCCACCGAATCCTATAATCTTCTTATAGACTTTCTCGTGCCAGTGCCCAGTATTTCCTTTCAGTTTACACGAGCATAAAAAAGAGCTGACAATATCATCACCACCCAAATGAATAAAATTGCATGTAGGTCAGGTCTGAGCTGAGCGTTGGTGCTCAATAGAAATATAATATAATAATACTTTGCACGACTTCACTAACTTGGTACCTGGGAATGTATCCACGAAACTTGGATTCCTTCTATGATCTTATGAGTGCCTCACGTGAACTACATAAAAATACTAAGGTTCCTTCTCATCCTCACTCAAGTTATTACGTGAAACTTTCTCAACTCAAGCCTAAAATAGACGCCGAGCATATTTCCTTTCAATTTCCACTTTTGAAAGTTTTTTCTTTGCAAAATACGAGAGCCACCCATATTGTCCCAAAAATGCTGTCTGATTCTAGCGTTGCGCTTGTTCCGTTTTAATCAAGTTATCTCTAATCTCGACTCTAGATACATGCACAGTTACCTGACGGAGGTGTTTAATCAGGCGTAGAAATCTATTTGGATGACCTCTTTGAAAAATTGGAAGATTCTTATTACATGATAGTCTGACATTGTTGGACAATGCTTCGTAGTCGGGTAAATATGTAAAGTTTGAGCGGTTTTTTGCTTGAACCTAGAACCACATGCTTAAGTCCTCCCCTCCTTATTTGCCATTACCTCTAATTTTCGCGTAAGGCAAGGTTATTTATTTGATGTTGGGCGGCTGGGCCTGGACGTATGTTCCATACTTGGCATCCTCCATTATTCACCATCCATTTTTTGAAGCTTCATCTGCACAATAGCTTCTTAGGTTGTCGCTATCGGCAAGCTTAGCATAGACACCATCATCATCACCACACCACCACTACAATGCTTTTATTAAGGCAAGAACACATTGTATCATCGTCTTCATCGTTCTTGCTGAGGGATTTCAAAAAAGGTATATCACCGTATGGAAGATGGGAAACTCGGTCTGATGATGTTCTTAAAGTGGGATCCACCTCTCCTCTCTATTTAACTGTATAAACTGTGTACACCGTTTATAGTTATAACTAGCAACTGACTGACAGGGGCTCCCCGAGTAAAAGCTTTTTTCTCTTCTTGTGGGAAAAATTTTACATAAATTTTCTGTCTGCTTCCAGTGCCTAAGGCTTCCTGGAAAATATAGTTATGGAGCAGTAACATAATACATTATTCCTGTGATATTAGCGCAGGGGAAACACACCGTCCTCCTACGAAAATGATGTGTATGCAATATGTAATTCATAACGAGGTCTATATGCGTTCATGGAGAAAAGGCTGGAGAAGAAAATGGTCATATATAGAAGAGTACTTTCCCTGCTCCCATTACTCTTTGTAGCATCTTTCTACCTCCTTTCTTCCTTTCCTCCTGCGTACTTTACATATTTATCTTATCCATGTGAAGGAACGTTAAAAGGGGGACCTTCTATTCAAAACCTTTGCATCATTTTTCCCCTTGAGAGTTGAGAGGAAGAGAAGGTAGGACTAGAAACGTATATTATGCAAGCAGCGTTTTCCTCGTATTCAAGCAAGGCAAAAGAGTTTACTCGAAGGAGACGAACAAATCGTCCTCGACTGGTCCAAGTAGTCACCCTTTTTTTGATATAATACTCTTCAAGATGTGTGTAGAAGAATATAAAAGGGATCTCCCTAACTAGGCAAGTGCAAGTCGACCAGAGTCAAGAAGAGAAAGTGAGAGTATATCGGTATTTTTTGGGATGTTGACCCAGAGTGCTTTTTCTTTTCCTTGTGGAACTACTCGGCTGTCGCTGCTCCGAGCAACTTTCCATCTTTAATTATCACTTCCTGGCAGCCCAAGGAGAAACTCAGCAAAGCACACATGATATATGTACATAGACGAGAGAGAGAGAGAGAGAGAGAGGAGGAAAACCAAGACCCTGTGTCAAATCTCAGAGTTTCACTTGGTCGCCCATTTACCATCAATTTGGCGCTGGGCTGGAAATGTACATTTTATATACACACGGGATATACTATGATGATTATTATGTTGATACATCAAATACAATTTGTAAGGAATACGAGGATACTTTTTGTGGCTCTCGTTCTCGTTTGATGTCTTCTTGGCTCTGGATTGGGAATTTTGCTAAAATATGACACAACGCGTATCAAAACCACTGTTACTCCCGAAATGATCTACATTCCTTTCTTGTGAAGTCAATATGACACTCTCTCTCTCTCATCTTATAGCCTGTAGGTAGCTCAAGTTTTTCAACATGATACTATGGCAGGGATCTGGAATATAGTTCAGTATATATCCGCTTGCTGGGTGGCTTGAATTATCTCCTAATAAGATACTTCCACTGTTACTCCTGATTTTCTTAGTAATACTATTATTAAAAAGCTGGGCTTCCGCTGCAATTAGCCATTGTGCGCACATTTTTTTCATCGAAAACCTGCCGTGATATAAGATATAACGCGCTGGTTGTAAGATTATATCAAGCACAATGCCTTCGTATATACCAGCGTGTAAAATTGAACCCCATTTGTTCCGTCTTAATTTATTCATCTTTTCAAAAGAATATATACCGACTCTAAGACATTCTACATTATAAATTATGGAGAGCGATAGGTCATGACCCCCTGTCCGTAATATAATAATGTACCCACATCTTTGACTAACGAGACTCCCCCAAGAAAGGTGTTCACAGTACAAAGCCTTCCATTATGCATATCCAAGTTTTTGGCACACTGCTTTGCACAAAAGTTTGAAAAGACTCGAGGAACAGAATACATGATATCTGGCTAGTTATAGTAGCTCTATACTCGTGTTAAAATTAAATCCACGAATTTGTATGCACATACATCATTAGGTACAGTTTACTGAATTAAGTACTATCTGTGTACAAACGTTCGTTTCACATATTAAAAATACATTAATGCTCAAAATTTAATTATAGGTCGGGAGCATCGTATAATTTAAGTATATAAGCATACCGCATGGTTGATCGGCAAAGTATTATTTCATCAAGATTTTTTTTTGGTTAGAAGAACTAGTACTTATATACGTGCCACTCTTTTGTCCTCCTCTTCGAGCTGTCTGGCATTTCCTGTCTGTCCATATCCGTCGTGGTTTTTGTTTTCTCCAAAATAATGCTATGCTGTGTGGTGAATGGTGAATGTGCAAAAGTTTTTGCCCATGTCTGAAAGTTTCTTGTTAGGTTACTACTACTCGGGCTCGCTTGCTTGCCCACCGGTTTCGGTTTGGAATAAATTTACACTTCGTGCATTCCATTCACATAAAGGAATGACTTTCCACACGGTGTAGTCACGATGTAAAAAGCCCGGCAGCCTGGTTGACTTTCTTTCACGAGCGAAAAGGAGTAGCTTCAAGTAAAAACTTTTTTGGTGGTCCTTTTTGCCCTGGCCTGGTCCCTCACTCTATATATTGTGTCTATCTACGTACACTATTTGACTATTATCAGCGAGGCATGAATGTACCTTCCGTGTTCAACATTGTTTGTTTCTTTTACTTGGTTTGACGTATAACATAATATTCGACAATGGTGGAACATTGTTATATATTTTCTTCCTCTCTACTTGTACCAGTGAATGAAGAGAGAATAGGGAAGGGAGTAAGAGGAGATGTTCACTTTCTCTCTTGTTCTCCCTTTTATGCCTTGTCTCTTCTTTCCGGGCTTGCTGGCCAATCGCGTAGTACGAAAACTTTTGTTTTTGTTGTGGCCTGCATGATGATAAAGCAAAAGTATTAGTTTACTAAAGGAGAAAATAAAATGATAGAGTAATAGGCGAGAGCTGTTCCGTCCCAGTGTAGTTAGTATATGTATGTGTGGTTCATTGTGAAATTTTAGTTTAATGGGCTGGCGAACTGGCAAAACTGCAACCATTAGTGTGGGAACGCCAGACCTTTCTTTCTACTTCTAGACTTTCTACTTTTTGGACTACTTTCTCTCTACAATTTTGATTGCGAGAAAGTATTCATTATCATGTGATATGTAGAGGGATGCCTACACAGATCGTCAAAAATATATACTGGTTCTCCTATGAGAGGACTTTGGTTGGAATGAGAACTAAAGAATTTTTCAACTGACCTCTCTTTCGCTTGCCTTCTCGTTCAGGTTTGTGTGGGCGGATTTGCAAGTTTTCACTAAAACCTATACCACACCAGCTATTTTTGACTTTTCTTACAATGTTACCAGTCCACTGATAATAAAATTTATATATTACTCTACAAGACTTTGCGACCGAAAAATAAGCGAGACGAGACGTAATAATACTAATAAAGATTACTCTCTATTTACTTTTTTTCTCCAAGTAAACATGGGAAAAATAACAATAGCATAAGGAATGAGAAAGTACGAGGAGAGCTAAAACTAGGATTTCCACTTTCTCCCTGTTTCACATAAAAACCAGGTGTATTGTTTACTCTCTCTCCGAGAGAAACACTTTGCCACAAATGCCACAACATGGCTTACTTCATATATGAGAGAACTACTTGCGGTAGCGAGTGTGTTATTACAATCCTCCCTAAATCCAACGAAAGAAAGTCAGTCAGTGGAGCAGATTTCTAAGAAAACACTGTTGTGCTGTAATACCCCCTCTCCTCATATATCTGCTGCGTAGCACACACACACACACACAAAATATAATGCAGCCTCTTGGGTCGTGAGAACAAAAGCGGCTTAGCGTCTCGAGGTTAATGCTACATTACACCGAGCATGTATACATGCTTAGCCTTAATACTACAGCTTTCCTGATTCCACGTATAAAACTATCTTGTCAGAACTCAACTCACCTAAGTATATCACCTAGTCTCTAGTACATATCTCATTGTCAATCTGAAGTAGGCCGTAGAAGAGGAAACTAATGGTGAGCGCATAACACAAAAAACAGTAATACACAACGTCCAAGTGTGATGAAATCTGGGGTATATAAAGAATGAACCGGATGTATATAGGATCATAGAATGTTTCGCCACATATATTTATCCTCCACAACTGTACACACTTGAATATACTCACTGTGAGAAGGTATACCTATTAACAATTTTTCATATTATTACTCCCAGCTTATATATCGTGCATTAGGTAGATCGAACAAGGGAATTTAATAAAGCACGAGGAGTGGAGAGGAACGAGAGAAGTGGATAAATAAACATTCGCATCTTGGAGAAAGTTCTTTTTCTCTTCTCTGACTCCACAAAGAATGTAAGTGACCATTACAACGTGGAAAAACAGAAGAGAAGAGAAAAAACTACACACGTAAATATGGTGTTTGGCTTTACTACAGCCATTGGCGATCTTTCGCGGACCTTTCTCTTTTCCCTTGTCCAATATGTCTGGTCTGACAGAGAGAATTCCAGGCTGAAAGAATGGCAAGAAGAGAGTGCTTGTTGTAAGGATGTTTTTTTGTATCCTCTCATTCTCACAGGGGAAAAAATTGGAAAGGAACAAGTTCACCGTTTCGGAGGACTGTTGGTAATAATCGGGTCACTGAACCTCTTCGCTTTTTGCTTGCCGAAGCAAGGGGAAGTTTTCGTCGGAGTGAAAGTCTTATTGTGGAAATAATTTCGTTCCTGTTAATTTGGTAGATCAAAGTAGGAAAAGTGTAGCATAGAGAGAAAGAGAGGATATTTTGTTTGAGGTTTCTTCCTGGAAAAAATCTCTACTTTCACTGTACAAATGATTTCTGTCCTTGGAAATGGAGAGCATGGAGAGCGTATATATGCACGTGTGTGTACAGGGGAAATTAGGAGAGAACAAAACTACGCGGAAGAAGAAAAAAGAAAGATGAAAGCAAGTAATTTGCTTAACTTTTTAGTTTTCCCGTAAAGACTAACCTTTTTATTTTAGTAGAGATAAATGGATCCATTACGTTTCGAATGAATTAAAAATAGTCAGGCAAATATATATGTACACACGCACAGAAAAGAAATGGTTGAGCATAATTTCCTCGGACAGAGAAAGAGCTTATATATGTAGAACCCTTTGCACACTAACTATGCTGCCTGGGTTGAACAGAAAACGACTTAAACTAAGCGGAAGCATATATTCTTGAAGCTACGTAAATCTTGCAATTTCGGGCGGAAAAAATCTCATGATTTTTCTAATTTCGTTACTTGCTTCTGTTGATGTTGCTGTGTTGTAGTGAGGAAAAAGTGCGCTGTTGTGCTCCTATTTAGAAACTTTTTTTTACTCCTGTGGTGCGATGTGCTAACCCTGGTAAAGAGTAGGCGGAGAGGAAGGTGGAGCTCACCAAATCACGTAGAACGTTCGTGAAAAAACAACAACCACAATTTTTCCTGCCTTTTTTATGAAGCAACTCAGGCAAACAATGAGAGAATTAGCTGACAAGGAAAAGGAGTTATAAAACATGTTTAGTCGACGGTATTTAAATGTGGAGTTGAGTGTGTATGTGTGTAAGCCGCAAAAAATGGCTCCTCGGCCTTTTTCGTCTCTCTCTCGCAAGAGATAGTCATTTGTTTTAATGAGATGACAAGACGTAACGGAACGCTAATTGAACCGGTATTTATGTTTCCGCAAATAATGCGTCGCATAATGTCGGAAACACTTTTATTTCCTCCAATCTCTGGCGAGGAAAAATTTATGCCCTGAAAGCATTGGATATATTGTTACGGTGGAATAGTCTCCTCTGTCCTCTTTCTGTGGTTGCAACTGGTGCCGGAATATAAAAGTTTTTGAGAGAAAAAATCCTCTGCTTGTCACATGTAAACTTTGTGTAACTTTACAGTTGTTTTTTGTTGGTACTTAGGAACTTTGCCAAGTTGCTCTATCAGTTGGTATCAGTACGATGACAAGTTATGGGCGAGCAAGTTGAATCGAACGACAACAGTCTGTATGTAACGTTACGTTGCAAACGTGTACGAGTACATAAAAAAGCAATATTTTGAAAGGGTATTCGAGACGATTTTTTAGGGATTCTCGTTCGAGTTGGAATAAGCAGAGTGGGATTTTAGCACATAAAAGCATTAGGTAGATTTAGATGAAAATAAATACTGTTTTTGATAAGGGAACATGCTGAGATTACACCGATAAACGGTATGAATTTACATGGTATTTTTTAATGCGAAGCTTTTATACATATGACGAGGTCCCGTGTCATTTTAAACCCATAAAACACCTCAGTACTACGCCAAAGGGCTGGCCCATTTTTACAATTTTATGTCACGAAAGTGGCTTAGGGGAAAGTAGGCGCTTTGCAAATACTGCGAAACTACTTTGTGTAGTAGGTGTGGTACATTTGGATCCCTTTTGTATGCGTGCTCATATGTATACTTTAAAGCGCACACGGACTATCCGTTTTTGATGGTATGGTGAATACATATGTATGCAAAAAAATAATTTTTGCGTACTTTTTGGCCAGTTGCTCGTTTGTTGGATAATTACCGTAATTTGCCATTAACTTTTTATGACTTTATCTGGGTTTATATACGCATTCAAAAGTTTACCATTGAATAATAATAATCCGCTGAAAAAAGAGAAACAAAAAATACTTCGTGTGTGTAGATCGAGTGTGGAGCTGGTAGTGACCATGTACCTACCTACCACAACCAATGATTTCTTACTTGATTATCCCAACCCTGGGAATTTCTCTCTCTACCACAAGGATATATTGTATGTATGGAAGTTTCGCAAAAACACACACATTACAAACAATTTTGCATGTTGTGTGTGTGTGTGTGTGTGTGTGTGTGTGTGTGTGTGTATGAAATCATGGAGTACTACCACACATGGTATTATAAATTTGACTACATACTTTTTCATAACCACAAACGTATAGTCTTCTATATACACACCCGCAGAAGAAATTATGACTATAAATGGCGAACATTAGCACATGCTTTAATTTTTCTACTCCTCCCAACTTCATGTCTACACAAAATATACACACATGCGAGCTCGAGTCGAGTGAAGAAGGAATAATGAAATGGGGTTATGAGAGAGAGGACCCATTTAAAATCACTCGCACTAAAGTTAATTCCGGTAAATGACTCAAATTATGAAAGTTATACTACTCCTCGAAATGAGTGATGAGTAAAAGGGTTTTTTGCGTATATTTCACTGAGATTTGTTTATTTTTTGTTGTTTACAGGCTTCCTGGATTCGACGCAGAGACTACCACCTACTCACAGTGGGAATGGGAACATATAGTAACGATGACCGATTCATGGTTTCGCATAATAGACCAGCTCAGGTAAAAAGCTCTACTCATTAATTCACAAATATGCTTTCTAAATAAATAATCATGTCTATACACGGCCAGGCAAAGGCCACTATCTTTGGAAGGGGTATGCGTGTACATAATCCGTTTTCGTCGTTGAGAGACAATTTATATTCTCCTTCCTCGTAGTAATTTATGCTTATAGTACTCGTATATCCGACCATTTATAAATCTTTCCCCGTGTATTATATATACGCATGTAAAGGTTACTCGCTGCTCACACCGTTAATAACAACTAAATCAAAGGGTAGCAACTCCCACTTTCATCTTTCATTGAATGCACTGTGTAAATTAGTGTCACGCGATGAAATTTACATATGAATTCCTCGTCCTGCAAAATGAGTGTGAGGTTGGCGAGCTCATGAAAAATGTGTGTAATTGTTCCAGTTTCCTTTTCCGAGCTGGCATTGAATAACGAGTATCTGCGATAGTTTTTTTGCAATTATGTATTATGACTGTGTGAGGAGAACTCTGCTTCCCCTTTTCTGAGTCCTTCTTTTGACCGTTTTATGTGCCATCGTTTTACTCGGAAAAGGCTAACTGGGGCGAGAGTGATTCTTGTCCGATAGCGAGTTGTCGGATAATGCAAATCTCTTGTAGTAATATCATACATGGACACACACACACACAATTCTCACATTTACATCGGAGATGTATGGAGGAAAACGAGGAACATATCAACATTAACTTTCATAATTTTGCTACAAATGGATTTAATCGCATATCAGTTCAGTTCCAGGAAAAGGTAGATATTTTCGCTCCTTGCTTTTCTCCAGAAAACACGTTTTAGATATTCGACTTGACATGTTTGTGAAATGTGTATACGCACTATGCAAAACGTAAATATATCGGTGGTATGGTAAACATATGTATATAAATAATATTCAACCTTGCTTTCGATTTACTACTAACTCTTGCTATAAATAGCAGGTTGTATTATAATACACATCAAAATCACTTTTCTGTCACAATCTAGCAGACGCAAACGACCTGCTTATTTGTGCAAGTCCAGCTGGTTTTAGTTGTGTCTGCAGAGGAATATGTTTGATGTATAATTTATTACATAACGTATGAGAGTAGACTGGGGATGATGGCAGGGAATCCTAAGAAATTATTCATGTCTATCCATTCCAAGTATGGAGAAATGACTGTTCCATTCTACTTTCACTGACTGACTTATCTCCACCAGACCGGAATCTGGCGATGAGTTTTTCAAATTTTTGTCAATTCCCTCTGCTTTCCTTCCACTCGTGTCAAATACAGGAAAGACGGGAGAAAATTGGCAAAACATACATATCAGAAAGTACAACTTAAAGTAAGGGATTTCCTATAAACATATTAGAGACGAAGCATGCTTCTGTCAGCACAAAAAAAATATTCTACACAAGCCACACCACACACGGCAGCTGTCGCACTCAAAAACTAAAATTTGCATGCATTTGCCGTATCCTCCATCTCTTCTGGTTGTCTCTGTCTGTTCAACTGAATACTTTCTCCGAATAGTTAAAATGTGTGGGGAAAGTGTGCACTTTCACGAAACTATCAAAAAATTTGTAGAGGAAGTTCAATTTGAGCAAAGTTTCGCTTGTCGTTTGAGTACACTGAGAATGTTTACATCATCGCGTGGTTATGCTTCTTTCATGAGCGTATGCGTAATTTCGAGAGAAAGTCAGTGGGTAAAAGTGTGCCAGTTTTCCATATCATACCACCGTCTGTCACATTTTCAGAAAACTCTGAAATGCCTGTTCGTTTGGGTGAAAAGAAATGAGGACAAACTTTCAAAAAATATATATACGTAGATGTTCATCCAATATGTCATTAGCATTGATGACATTTCCAAGTCACTTGTTATTTGGATCGAGACGAAAAACGAAACTGTTACGGGACGGAGTGGGCAAACAAGTGAAAGTGATTGAGAAAAAATGCAATAGGTATTCAGTATTCAATACACTTGTCAATTTGTAGGGTTTTCCAGAAATATGAAATCCTGGCATGCATTTTGAAAACGTGTCGTGAAATGTGAAGTTTACCTTGTAATTATTAATTTGCTTCATTTTCATTTTTCAACCAACTTTTTCTTTCAAAAGAAATAAATAATTCTGAATAATATTGTTTCGATTGCCTTCTAATTGAGTATCAAAAGACTCTTTTGTAACAAACTCGCTCGTTGATCTGTCTGTCCTACAAACAGCAAAAAATCTAGTTATATAAAACATTCACAATGTGCAGTTTTAATTAACTTTAGAAAAGTAAAAGGTGGCTCAATCGAGAAAAATGGCTTCCGCTTCAATTCAACCTACGTCTAAATGCCATTGTATAATTGGGGGAAATAGAATGATTTCTGTCTTCTGTGCGACACTGAAAATAAGAGAGGAGACCCAAAAAGAGTTGTGCGTTTCGTCAAAATTGAAATGTCAAAGCCATTTAATTGCGTTTATCTTCAATTGCTTTTGTTAGGCACTATTTTGCTTTATACGTACCTGATTTTTCATTTTCCTCACATGAAAATTTTTAGGTGCCAAGCAGACAATAATATAGTTCAGCGCGTATAGGTCTAGTCCTTGTTAGCGTTTTTCTCTTGTTTGTGAAATAAAAGATTCATTCACGACAGACGAGAACTAAAGAGTGAAGATAATAGCGTGATATTATTTCTGGAAATTGTCTGTGAGTATGCCTCGGGAATGTCAAAATCATTTTATGCAGGCAATAACCATATGGTTTATTGAACACAATAATCATTTCTTTGTCTATGCAGTCCTCCACTCGTAATCAAACATGCACTGTCTGAGTGTCTGGCTGGAAGCTATATATTTAATGTACTTTACTTTTACGTTTGCACCTTCTATTCTCTTTGAAGTTAGGTGTGTATTCTTACCCAGCATATGAATAACTTTGACTTGAAGACCTTTTCAAGTTTTGCATTGAAATAAAATTGGATATTTATTCCTGTATATAGATATTGGATGGTAGCTGCATTGCATGTTTCTTTTCTTTGTATATGACTACAAACTGCAAGGATGCAAACGAACTGTGTCATTTACTTATTGGATTTTTGCGATAAATAGTTTTAGCAATCTAATAAATATTGTGTACTTTTAAAGATATAGTACCAGCTACAAAATGTGTTAGTTAAATATGAATTCGTATTTTCATCAATACATAAGCTTTCATGATTTTATAACAGTTTTCGCTTCTTGTTTTATTTCAGAGTTGGGAGCTTCACATTAAGTTTGTGAAACCATCTGATGAAGGACTTTACGAGTGCCAGATCTCAACACATCCTCCCTCAAGCATTTTCGTTCATCTTCGAGTTGTCGGTAAGTTAATGAAACTGCCATAGCCAATTACGCAACTTACTTCACATTTTAGACCATGCCTCATTACTCCTTCATTTACGGCCCTTAATTAAAGTACATAATATGGGTGAACTACTCCAGCTATGACCCACATTTCCAAGAAAAGTGAAAATGCTGCTGCGGAGAAGCTAAGTAGTTATACCACCCGTAATAAAAATTAGCATGTGGCTATATGTAAAATTCAAATATATACTCGTTTGTATTTTGTCGGTATACATTTTTTAAATGTGGGTAAGTTAGATGAGTGCACTCTTCCAAGAAATAGTACCTTGAGGTATACAAATTAGTTAATTGCATTTTTGGCTAAGATCCATGAACAATATTTATAAGGGCTTTTTCACCTTGTTGTGGTCTTCCCTCCTTTAAGACAAATGGAGGAAACTTCAGAGGGAAAGATTACATTTATTTAATGCGCCCACTTATCAGACCTTCCGCGAATTTACGCAATTTTTTTTGGCTGAAAATGGTGAAGAGCATATACATTGCACTTAAAGTCTTAGTCTAAACAACAAAATGACTCTGCCACATATATGTCTTAATACTTCCCCAAAGGCAATGCAAAATTGTTTAATTTTGTTACACATTTTCATGTGCGCCAAGTATACCGCTATTCCCCTAGTGGCACTTACGTTATATATGTTTGCATATGGATAATCATGAGCATTCCTGGAACACACTTTTTGACAAGCATGTGTTGTTTTTATACCATTTTTTCAACTTCAAGTCCGTCGTGCTCAGTTGGAAAGGGCATTACATAACTATCAACTACTCCTCTCTTTCGTTCCCCGCTCCGTTTGGAATTTACTTAATGCTCACTCTTTGTGATGACAAAGGGAAAAGAGGGAGTGGGAAATTGCCATAGGCAGGCACTTAAATTGAAACTCTTATCGACCAGACAGCTCTCCACTTCCTGTATTCCAGGGATTAGTAGTCCATGTTTTGGATGTCGGGAGGAGAAAGCTTTTTCCTATATCACTTTATTATTGCTGCGACATGATTGTCATATCATCATCGAGTATGTGATGTGGATGTGACTTCATGTCCCACAGACTGCTTTTCATACTTGTCTTGTTCCGTGAGCATTATCAGGACTGATGTAAGAACATGTTTGTTATTTTGTACGAAATATGTCTTTCGTCCTCTACACGTGGATGCGTGGGCCTATATGGTCCTCCCAGCAAGCACGAGCTTAGCTGAGGTTAATGATTGTGATGATCATCGAAGCGAACCTAATGTGCATTAGCATGGTGCTCTTATACAACCAACATCTCTCCCCATTCATTTACTTGGAGTTGGGCAATATTTTTAACAATGAGTATGACATGAGAGATAGTAATGAGGAAGGAACATATTTTACCTGTTTGGGAAACTTACTTGTGTTACGATGTAGAATTCCCTGTAATAATATCGTCTTCTTTTTGGCTTTCTCTATTTTATTAAATAGCGACCTGTTCATCCAAAAGTAGATGTAGATTTAGGTATGTACTTTCTCAGTGTGTAGCTCTATACTAATGAATGAAGTTGGTAAGAATAGTGCACCAATACAATATACATTGAGAAGGTACCCGACTCTCCATTCTGCTGGTGTGGTGTAGGTATATGACAATGACAAAGTCAAATTAGATCAAATGTGTGTCTGTGTCAATGCTTTCACTACTTTGACTTTGCGTCGTACTTTCCTACGAAATATCTCCGTGCTTAGTCAGTAAAGGGATGATAATCGATTCAAAGTACGTTCTCTCTAAGAGCATCAATTTCTTTCCTGAATATTGTACGAAGAAGAATATGACTTGACGAGAACTTTTATGCTAAGCTCATATGTATATGTGGAAAATATGATGATGATATACATCTAAAAATACGGTCTCGCTTCGACTCTTCCTTCCGCTCAAGGAAAAATGGAGATAGGTACATGTGGAGAAAATGGAAATTAAGATATGCGCGGAGATTCCCCTTTTATTCAGTACTCCATCAGATATGGATATTATAACGACATTGATGCTTGTTTGAGCTTATATGTAAGTGGTGAATGGGCGAAACGATCCCTAAAAGTTGGAAAAGGAGAGAGCTAGACAATTTTTTTATATATAGGCTCGAATTTTACCTTAATAAAAATAAAATAAATCGATGGGAAAAGCAAGGTAAAGATTAAGGGTATATATATGAAGCATGATTGTTTTGAAACTAGGGAACGGGGTTAGGAAAAAGTTGGGTATCAGCGAGAAGAAAGGAAAAAAGGAGAAACGCCGACAGGAAAAAAGAGCAGCAGCTAAAGGGCTAGTAGGCTAGTATGGAGCAAGAACCAGATCACAAGATATTTAATGATTTCCCAAAACTTCCTGTTATGGCTCCAGTTCGGAATTAATGGCAAATTAGGACAATATGGGACCATACATTATGCATACGACTCAACTTTTATTCCTTTTTAGTCAAGTCTGCGATAAAGTTGGTGGAGGAAAAAGTCTACAGGTCGGACACCGGCATCCAACTGCAGCTCCAAAGCCCGTGTATTTATTATTATCCAGTCTTTAGTCAGCTCATAATGGTGTGTTAACAAGCGCCATTGTTTTTCTCTAAATCACCAAATCCGCTCACAGTTTTTCTCCTCTTCCCTTCGCTCTTTGTGATGCATCCAACCAGTGCACATAGTTAACACGGGAGTGATTATAAAAGCGGCGGCATGTGGAGAAATACTCAAACAAATATGTCGGTGACAAGGTTCCTTATATGAACACATATATAGCCATGCATGAGCAAAGAAAAAATCGACAGTAAAGAAAACACTAAAACATTCATATTCCCTTTCTCACAGGTTGCTACTTTAGTATATTCCCCGAACATGTATTCGTGATCAACAGTAATTAAGCAAAGGATTTGTCGCTGTAAAAAAATTGCAACTTTGTGGGGGTTGCCGCACGAGTTCTTTTTTATATTGAGAAAGTTTCTTGTATTTTACAACATTGAAAGAACATAATTTCACAAAAACTGTAACAGTGTAAAAAAGTAGTGTGAATAAAGCTGAGAAGTAGGCCGTCTCTCACACTCATTTCCAATCAGATAAAAAAATTCTTTTCACATTCTCAATTTACAACCTTTAGCCACCTTGTGTATTCAGTCACTATAAACCTGTGAAGGGCCTTGACCAAATAGCAGGGTAGAAGAATATATAACGGTTAAATTTAAACTTGACTTATCCTTCACCATTGTATAACCGTGAAGAGGTTTTGTCCTTTCCGCCCACCTGAGGTCATATATGAAAGAAAGATGATACGGAAAAATGAATATCTTGAAAATGAAGTTGATTAGCTTGCTTTGCTGTTGTCTCTGTGGATCCTGAAGGTTACATAAAAATAGGATAACGAGAATGTTGAAAATGTCAAAGAGTTTCCTTTGGGAAGCGGTGGGCGATTCTGCGAAAAAGAATTCAAGCTAAACCTTTCGAAACTTATCCTTCCCTTTTTTAAATCGACGATAAGGATGAGAACTCCATTGCATTGCTTCATGATTCCGGTTACAGGTCCATCGATTCTGGAGTTTTAAATTTCAATTAATTACATAATAGCTGGATTACTTTAAAGTTTGTCAATTTCTTGTTAATTACATCATGTATGACTTTCGCCATCCTTCTTCAATGTCAAAGACTCGATATAACCACACATCTTTTTCGCCTATATAGTTTATTTGCATCTTGATTATTCAGTGGCATAATAAAAAAGAACTCTACCACGAAAAAGAATTAGCTCCAGTAATTGTGAATAATGATTTAATCTCAAGCTCATGAAATAAATTCATGAAAATAAATTTCTTCAATAGCAATCTCTTTAAACCCGTGGTTAACCTTGTGGAAGTTTTAGAGGCCAATCTTTCGTTACTGGTACTTTTTTAGTTTGACAAAATTGAATCACAATATGCAATCAACTTCGTTACATGTTGCCTTTAATCAAGTTTTCTAAATCAACAACTTTTTAACTAGATACTGAAGAGCAGCATTTTGAAACGAGTTATAGAGCAGAACATGAGGCTGCTCACAATAAGGGAATTTGCAACAAACAAAGAATGAAAATGTTGACGAAAATAGATCAGGTGTGTTGGGATTATAAAACGGGAGAATTATCAAACATAGTCTCGTCCATACAAAAAGGTACTTCCTCGGATTATCGCATTAATTACGTTTTATCAAACAAGCCTTAATGAATTTTCAACCATGTTACACAACATGGTTGAAGGCTAAAATCTTGTGTGGTTATGGAGTTTCATGTCACCTTCTTTCTCGCTGTCTGACAAAATGAGGGCCTTGATCCCCCATGAGTAGAAAGTAGAAACCAAAGAGGAACAAACACAAGTGCGACATAAAACTCGGTTGAACTCATGTTCGAAAATTACATGGTACACCATTTCCACATCTAGCGTTCTCCGTAATCTGGGTAATGTACATTTATTTGAAAACCGGTGGCCAACATTTCCACATTCAAAGGAAACCCATGCATATTGCTAATCTTGCAATTGTGTTTGCTACATTCATCTAAACATCATTCCTAGCGGCTAAAGCTAAAGGTTAATAATTAAGTATTTGCACATTCTGGTATATTTGACGAATGCATTCCACTTTCATCTAAGGATTTTACGTGGTACGTGTTAGAAAGGTGAGTAGATCATGAATGTGGCTTCGCAACCGGAAAAGTATACTGGTAGATTTAACTTTAAACGAGTTAAAGGCCTTCAAAAAAGAATTGTGTGGGAAGCAATATTTAAGTTGGCTTAAGGAAGTACAAGTCAGTTCGAGAATTTAGTTTTCAAAGAAATTAACAGGAAAAAAATAATTAGTTCAAACTGAAGTGAACTGGGTTTGTCCTTGCCCTGCGTGACGCTACGGCATTGAGAGACTCAAATCAAGCGTTGCAGCCATAGATCTGAAGAAAATCAATCATCACAATCACACGTCAATCATACCAATCCCTCATTTCGTTCCATTCCATGTCTCTATGCTCTTCTGTGCTTGAAAATGAAAAACTAATTGCTTCAAGATAGTACAACACACAGTTTCGCTAACGCAGTACCCAACAGCCTTGATGTGTCTCTTGCTTTTACCAACGTATTAAAGTTTTCCCTTGTGCTTATTAAATAGAGTTTTCAAATTTCAGCATGCAAAATGTTAATCCATCAATTGTGAATGATGACGAATGAAACAATCAGCAGCATAAACAATTTCCACCACTTCCCTTTGAACTCAAGCGGCAAATTGTTATCTGCAATAATATTGCAAATATGCTATATTTGCACTTTTGTTCAAGTTGCAAAGAAAACGCTGAAAACTTTTTTCTGCGATAAAAGAGGGAAAAGCAAGTAACCGTAATCCCCATTCACTTTTTACCCCATTGTTATTTCATAAAAATAGGCCCGTTTCTTTCAGAGCTTACATCGTGTCGATTTACAACGCAATACAATCATACTCAACTCAAGCCTTTCCTTCGTTGGCTTCTTTCGGTGTATTACCGCTCATCGTAAAAGCTCCAAAAGAATTTTTTTTCTTTGTGACTTTTACAAGGTGAAAATCCTTGCCTGCTGCAAGCTACTGTTAAAAAACCTGTGACTACATTCCCCATATTCATGTGTTCATTCACGCATATCACTTTGGGTAAAGATGGTTGTTTTGCTGTCATCCAATCTTGACTACAACTCCTCTGCTCTGCTATGCCCGTTTTTGAGGAGAGAGATGTGCATACGAGAAGTCTGGAGAAGTGGGGAAGCCGCGCGTTTCTAATCCTAATCCTTTTGTTTTCCCTCTCAGGGGTGGAGACAAGAGCTTCACAATGATAAATTATGCTGTGCATTACAGGCCATTAAGAAGATTGTAAATGGTCCCAAGCACCACTTTCTTCCGCTCTGGAAAACTGCATCCGTTCACGAAGAGCTTGAGTGTGAGTGTGGTAGTAAGTAGCGGGGATTCTTAACATGAGATAAAGCCCACAACCTCGAATACGTCTGCATATTGATTTTATAAGACGTGTGGATGGGAAAAGGAAGGAAAGGAAGAGAAAGAAAAAAACTTTAATTTTCTCTATCCTTCCCCGGTTGCTTCCCTTCCATTCTTTCCTTCATTTCACACCATTATTGTCATCTGCTTCCAGGAAAGTGTCTCTAATGGCGGTAGGTATACAGTTTCGATGTTCATTAAGGCAACCACTTGAATATTCACCGGGTAATTGTAAGCAACATTTCCAACTTATGTGTGCACATACAAATAGAACGAATGCACTGTTGACGATGTAAGGTACATCACTTCTATACAATGAGCCACATTTAATGAACACATTTATTATTTGTTCACTTTCACTCGAATTTCTCCCTTTCACTTTTACACGTAATAACTTATAACTTACCTTGCCTGCCTCCTGGGAAGAGTAAGGAAATCAAAGCTTTCTACACAAATAAGTGCTCGTGGTCATATATGCATGCACAATACAAATTATGTCAAAACGTTATATACGCTTTCAAAACACTTTTCAAAATCAAATTACGCTTTCCGATTATGTGTTTATGGTTGGTTCCTCTGATGATGGTGTGTTGATTGACTTACCATCACTTTCATTGTGTCAGTGAGCTGTCAAGGCATGTCAGTTCATATGAATGAATACGTCGTGTGTGCATTATGCGTGTGTAGCAAGCTTACACATATTTGACTTGACTTATGACTCCACAACTGAAGAGTCTGGCAGAGGCGAGGAAACTGACGGTTGTGGGCTTAAAACCACAACTCTTATTACGAGATCGTCGACCTGCTCAAATGTGTTTCATGGGCGACTTCCGCTGCAATGAACCTCATTGTACATCAAAACTAGAGAGAAAAGTGAAGAGAGAAAGAGATTCCCGTTTTGCGTAGGCAGACGGCATGTGTGCAGAGCACTAGTACCCTAGGGAGTTACAACGAAATTCTGGTAGTCACAATCACAACTTGTGTAGATTTCATTTCAGGTTGAGAATCCAGAATCAGGGTGCAATGCACCTACTTCCTCTTGGTTCATAAAAAATCAACACGATATTTTACTACTCTTTGATCTGGACGTAACTCTTGTCATATTCCCTGGAATTGAAGGCTGGGTTGGATAGGATAAATTAGAATCATGTTGGTAGAATGTATGTGCATTCACAATAAAGCCATGTTGAGTTTTTCAACGACAGCGAATCCCTTAAAGTTCAATGACTGAACGCTCCTGTCTCGCATAATTTATGAAACACGCCATAATAAATCTAGATCTACTTTTCTGACAGCGACTTAGACAAGCCGTACAAAAGGGGCGGTATGCGGTAGCGTAGAAATAAACACAAGGCTTTAAGAAATGTTCCAAGTTCAAGATCTCCATACAGAAAAGTGTAGAGGGAGAGAGAGATGAATCCCTCCTACTTATAAAGTTATAATTAAACCTAAGAGAAAATTGTAAACCCTATAAAGAGTTACAGTAATCACATACGTTATTATTATGTGTTTAATTTTATTGCAGAAGCGAAAGCGGAGATTCTGGGCGAGCCTGACAAACACGTGCGAAGTGGAAGCACATTCGAGCTCGTTTGCGTTCTCCGAGACAGCACGGAACCTCCAGTTTACGTCTTTTGGTATCATAATGATCGCATGATCAATTACGACAACGTGCGAGGAGTCCAAGTGAGCAGTGATGCGGAGAAAAGCATTCTCACAATCCAAGAAGCACAAAAATCAGACTCTGGGAATTATTCTTGCGTACCTTCGAATGCTCGGCCAACTAGCATTTCAGTTCATATCCTCAATGGTAAGTCATATTTTATTATTATACGAATTTATGGAAAAAACGGTCATTAACTGTAATTCCTCTCTGTTTCGATAAAATTCAATTAAAACTTTTGAATACGATATACGCATACTTTTTTATTCATGTAGTTTCGCATTGTGCGTCAAACTACTTAACTTCTCATGCGAGTTTTGTAAACTCGGGACAACTTTTGAACAAGTTAAGCTCTCGATGATTAGTCTGTCAAGGGAAGTGCGAAAGTTCATTTATCACACTAGCAAAACAACTGTGTTGCATAATAAAAATGACCTTGATGATGAAAGTTTTAACAGGAGCTTTATAGTTCCCAATGGTCAATGCTGTATTTAAAAAAAAAAGTTTTAATGTGTGCCATCTACATTCTACGCAGTAATTAAAGCATGTTCAGAAATGCAAACGTATTACGATTACAGTAAAATTGCCAACAAAATAGTTTCATATTCGTATAACTCGCTTTAATTACTTCATATCTGTTAATTTTTATACATATGACCATGACCAAGTGAGACATTACGTTAAGCTAGGCTGCTAATATCGGCGGCAGATTTTGCTGAGAGAATGTGTGCAGTCGCTATAATGAACATTTGAAGAAAAAATGAAAGTTAAAATCCTTGTCTGCTTTACTTAAGCAGAATGTACTGCAACTTTCAAGTCGTCTACCGTAACGGCTAGAGATGGATGAGCAGGTTCACCAGCGAACCATAATTCAAAAAAAATCATGGAAATGTCGTAGCCCAAATGTTTGACGAGAGAATTTCCAACTAAAATTAAGGTCAAACGACGACAAAAATACTTTTTTGAATACTTGAAATGGTAGCCGCCGATGAGCCACCTCTCTTGTAATTTGCAATTCTTATCACATTGTGTGAAAAAATTATTGCACTTAAACACGTCCCTGGATTCATGTTCGTCTGATGACAACATTTTCTCCGAGAGACGTGTGCACCTACATGTTCTGAATATATGTATGTACCTTGAACCTTGTGAACCTTATAGTCTTACTCCACGAATTTTGAGGCTGAGACGCTGACAGTTGAGTAGAACTGATGCCTCAACAGTCGCAACTAGTCTAAATCGATGTCGTGTAAAAGTATTTGATGTAGAGAAACTCCCTGTCCGACCGAATGTATGCTTATCATCAAGCTACGCACGTCCGTGCTAACTTTTTTTGTTACGAGAAAGAGAAAGGGACGCATAAAATTTCTCTCCTCTCAAAGGGTTATATTATTATGTGACTTCAACTTTACGACACTCCACACTCTCGTGTATATGTAGGCTCGTTTTTCCTCCTACAACTTTCTTGTCATGTCTTTAGTCCAGGCTCAGGAGTCAATTGGAACGCGTGATGGCATATAATGTTTCATAGAGCAAACTTGAAGAAGATAATAGATAGGATGAGTTGAGTAGACAGGAGGAAAAGCATGGTTGAGTCTAGAGAGAGAGAGAGAGACAAAAGTGTGAGGAAAAACCTTGTATCCACATGGAACCGTGCAAAATGCGGAAGTGTGTTTGAAGATAGCATAGTGATATTATCATGAAGCCACACTTTATCACCAGTCATCAGTTGAATACCAGATATTATCAGCTTTATTTGACTGTTCTACTTTTCATGACGGTGATGGCATTAATGCCGAGAGATGACTATTATTACACGTATATACATCTTATATGGCTAATTAAGTCAAAACGGGTTGCTTCGTTCTGCACCCATCTCGCATACTACTTATGGTCCACAGTCAGTTCTCAGAGTTCTCCACTTCCGTTTCTGTCAATATGGAAGAATTCTATGAATGAATTGGTCTTGGGTCTTGCTGATATATATGTACATATGCAAGTTTTAGGATGTATGATTGTTTCCTTCGTATATCGTGTATTAGACGCTGTATAATACACAAAGTTTTGAAAATATTGTTGGTATTCGGTGCTTATACTCATATGTATGTATGTGTGCACATGTATAAACTTTTTGTAAAGAGATATATTGCGATCGTGAAACAGAGGGGACAAATAAGCAGAAGAGAAAGTTTTTTCTTCTACTTCTTCTTCGTAAAGTGAGACAAACGGCTTGTGATGATGCTAATCATTTATTTTCATTAACAGGAGAGAAACCAGCGGCGATGCAACATGGAAGTCGTAACCATTCCTCAAGACTTGCTCCATCGGGCTCCCCATCTCTGCTTTTTGTCACAGCGCTTGTTGTCTCTTTTTTGACAACTTGGCTCGCGACCACAAATCTAAGCGTACAAAACTTGTTCCACTTCCACCATCATCAATACGATGAGCATGAGGCGAAGAAAAAAGGAGAGCAACAGCAACACCACCAGCAGCATCGCTCCTTCTCCAACAGAACCCCGCCCCAGAGGAAACTTGAGAAAGAAAAGCAACAGAAGGAGGAGAGCTATCAGGAAAATCACTCTCATCATCATCATCATCATCTCTACCTTCTACAACTGTTGAAGAAAATACAGGAACTCGTTGGAAAGAAAGGGAATTCTCTTGCTGCTGGTGACGACAATCCTGCACATCGCCACAGCGAGTCTACCGCATTTGCAACAACTCTCTGTCTTTTCCTTCTGCTTCAAGTCAACCGAAGGGCTGTTGAGTATTTCTGTAAATCAAATCTCAAGAAACCACATCCAAAGACTAGTCCTGCTACACATAGCATCCCTTCTTCTACGTCTGCTGATCGTCAACGTCGTCGTCCTGCTGACACTATTCTCCGAGAAAGGTATTCCTCCGAGAGTAATGTCTACGACTACTGCTACCCGCGGCAAATCCTAAGTGTAGGTGAGGAGGAAGCTGAGGAGAAGGAGACTGGTGGTGTGCACATCACATCACAAGATCACCACCACCGCCGCAAACAGAGCCGAGAACACACGTCTTTGGTCGTGTACACGGATTTTGAAGTTAAGATGATGATAATCATGTTCACGACAGCGGTGATGATGACGATGATGATGAAGAAGCAAGAGAAAGGGGATGGAAACTCAGAACTCACTTTCTCCTCAGCGGACGACTGTGACTCACAAAACTTGATCGAGTCATTCACGCAAGAATTTCGCGACAAGAAGTTCCCGAGGAGAGCAGGCTGTAGAATGTGTGCAAATGTTACAGAGGAACAAGGAGAAGGCGAAGTTGGAACGAAATTGGTAGTTGTGATGATTGAGGTAGCAGCTCACCAACTCACCACAAAAGTAGCTTCAGGTGTTACTGTTCAGTCTGTAGGAGGAGGTGGAGGTGGTGGTAGGATGAGGAGCACGAGTGTTTCGGCCATTACATCTCCCCAATTTTCTTTTTCTTCGGTTGTATCACCTTTTCCATCCTCTATTCCTCCTTGTGTGACGACGACTACTACTACGACGACGACCTTTCCGCAGGCCTACAAGAGATTTATTACTGCAAATAGTGTAATAACTCAGAGAAATCTAGTAGAATCCTTGAGTTCTCCTCATTCAAGTATAGAAGAAATGTTAGGGTTAAATGTACTACTTCTAGTGGCGGAGGGATTCTCAATAGTTGTTCCTCCTCCATTTGGGGAAGTGGTAATAATAGAAAAAAGGGAAGGAACGTCTTTGCATCATCATTTCTTCGTATTATTCCCTTCAGCCTATTCTTATTACTATTCCCTAACCACCAGCGGCTTGTTGAGTTCCACCTCTCATCCTCAACTCCTTTCTTCATCCTTGGTTGTTGTTGCACCTACAAGAAAAACTACTTCTAGCATGAATACCACTACTTCTACTACTACCACCACGACAACAACTTCCTTTCAACCATTGTTTTGTTCGAGGAACAAAGCGGAAGAGGAGGACTGTCTTCCGCGTCTTTTTGTGAAAACACTACTACCATCCTTTTCACCATCTCCAACACCTAGAGCTGTAGTTGTAGAAGAAGAAGGAGAAGCTGTAAACTTTTCACTAAATGTACCAAACGCATATACTAACACTATTGTTGTAGTATCACCTCCCGACTGCAGTTTCATCCCTATGACTCAAGTGATGGCAGTAAGATGAAATAATGCCAATGGGAATTTAACTTGCTACTACTACTTCTTCTTGTAACAAAAAAAAGAACTTGGGAAAAGCAGAGAAGAAAAAAGAAAGCATTTTCTTCTTCGTCCTCTTTCCTTGGTACGTCGTAAATGTACACTTCTACTACTGCACTTCCAACAAAAAGAAATATATCTACTTGAGTTGAATTTGCAAAAAGATGTATATACACACTTGACAAGACTCATATTATTCAAGCAAATATATATCCTTTATGATTGCTTATGCTTATGAAAATATGTACACATAAAACCTCATAGTAAATGCGAGTACATGTGTTAAGCATATATCCAATTGTGTGAGGATGTGAATCCTGTCGCTGTGAATGACTAACAATGCTCTTCAAAAGAAGATTTGTACACTGATTTAAAATATATACGTTACACATATTATTATTAGTATTATTATTGCCCTCGCATAAACTGGACATGTATGAAGGTTGCGAAGAACTTCCTGGGCGAAAGGCACGCGTACTAACTAAAATATGCGTTAAAATTATACCGACGTACCTTTAATCAAATATGCCATATCTTGCACAAAGCCCATCTTTCTATAATTTAAGGACAAGTATGTAGCTGCGTGGATATTTCGTGCGTCCTCCTACAAAAGAAAAACTGAATCATCTCTGCTATATATCCTATCTTATATAGTATAATCACCTCACCCTCTGTGTATCTTGACTTGATAAAATTCACATGAGAGAATTAAATGTTGCTTCAAAATACTCCTCCTTCAACCACTTGATTAATAAGTACCGACCCGGTAAAAGGTAAGAGAAAGCAGAAATGAACGTGTGTATATATTTTATCACGTTGTTGGAATATACTATAACTTCGGCTAGCTTATCGTATATCGAGTAAAAGATATATGTATGTATGTTCGTTATGTACACCTTAATCATGTCCGCTTTGAGAAAGAGGTGAATGGCTGGAGCAGTTTCTATTACACACATAAATTAGATCTTGTATATAAAGTAGAAATTATGAGCATTCAAGAGCAGGTAAATGTGCAATACTAGGTAATTGTAGGAGGTACTCCACATAGTCTTATATAAAAATCATAAAAGGTGTCACAGGGGAAATTTTATATGTAGTTACGGCAGATATACGTTGTGGAAGTATGTAAGTCAAGAAAAAGGATTTTTTTCCATGTGGGATTTGCGAATGCAAATGTGCGTGTGTACGTGACATAACGTCCATAGACTCGATATTCTCTAACAATTTATTACTCTACGATATACATAGTAATAGTGTAACATATTTACAAGAAATATAATAACGCTAACTTTACACACACGTACGTGTAATCATAATGGGCATTTGTATGTGCGACTCCATAAATATTGTATATTTTACACTTGAAGCAGAGCGTTTATACAGGAAGGGAACATTTACGAACCATTTCACTACAGCGTAATCATAATCAATCATCTTGTATACAACGTGTTGTCTCCAATCTTCGTAATGTTACCGTCTAATTTTTCTTTGAGGGAAATATTAATTCCGTATTAATTTTATTCTGTAGGTGTATATGTAGGCGTAAAATGTACATAAATACAAATATATGTATATATATATTTCTTATGACTATTGGGATACGATAATTGTAGCACGTATTGAAATTTTAACAATTGTAGAACTACAATTATAGGATTTTGTAACGCAAGATCAACGTGTTAACATAATATGCTCCAGATAAATATTGTGTGTAAATAATAGTAAATATATTGGGTGTACAAAAAAAGAAATTCATTAGAATTCCATGCAAGTATATCTATCTCCGGCACATATAAATCATATATTACTCTACTGTCGTGGTGTAATTAGTAGCAAATTATATATTTACGTAATGCAAATATTGAATGTAAATGAACTTGGAATATTAGAGTAAAAATGCAATAGTCAAGTCATGTGTAAAAATATTAAATGGATGTATCTCAGCCTTTGTTTCATATTCCCCCGAGTTGATATATGTGCAGATTATAAGAGTACATTTTAATTGTAATTTCACAATTCTTCTCAGCAAATCATAAGTAAATAATATTCTTAATTATACTGTGTCAATGTATGCTTAATGTTATGTAAAAAATGGTCGTGATTTTTGTTTCAAAATCCTTCAAGGATGAGTAAGCTTGGATTCAATTTTTACTGTTTTCTGCAAGATAATCGGTAAAATGAGGAAAAACGACGAATGTATCGTTGTTCACTTTGTCTTGAAGGAGAACGATATTTTCGGCGTGGTTTAGCAGCTAATATTATACCAAAGCTATATAGTGGCTAGTCAGAAGAAGATGATGTACAGAACAGAAGAATATGTACCAAATTGTATGTAGGTAGTGTATGTGCAATCCAATATATACCTTTTGAGTAACTCTTTTTCATTCAACTTTGATGTTCATTATACATTTAACAATCATAATTTTTTAGTTTTATTACAGTAAAATTTTAGCTACACGAAGTTACAGTTTATAGGATTGTTTTGACAGCAGAGAAATGTTTGGGAAGTTTGGGGCGATATTACATATTATGTACGCGTATGGTAGTGGAGAAATTCTTTGTGTTGTGTAATTTTACTACACAAACAACACTGCTACCGAAGAGTATACAACAGTGAAAAGGAGATTTTTTAAGTGAAGCTGTGATTTCTATGAGTAAAAAGTTTACAGGTGTAACCATCTAATTGTATGTAAATATAAAATACTACTATACTATACCATATATTATCTTGTGAAAATAAAAGGTTTCAATTGAGGAAAATGGTTTAAGTAAAAACGCTAATAATAAAAAGTTCAAAGAAGATTATATGGGAAAATAGTGTTGCTCGCTCTATCCATCAATTTTATTTATTTCCCACACATGCACACATACATAAAACCGCAAAATCCAAGTTATTTCGATGATTTCATACAAAAATAAAATAAGCGCTTTGTGCCGAGGAGGAAGCTCAGAGGAAGATGAAATAAAAAGGAGGCAGTTTATATAACAATGTGGAATGTACTAATGATTAATGTATTCTCCATTCAAGCAAGCTTACAAACAAAAATGTGGATGAATGGCTTTGGAAAAAGAAGGGAATTTCCACCTCAAAGCCAATCGTCAGAAATAGACTTTCATATGGGAATAGAGGGGAAATACATATACATGCATTTTTTTATGACACGACCGGATACAAAACAGAGAGAGAGAGAGAGAGAGATTAAGAGGAAATGTAAGTGCCCATGATTAAATATAGATGCTTTAATATACACGAGATTAGGGAAGCGTTACACACGACTTGGGTTTTGTATGTAACATACGAATACGGAGTCATATGCACGGAGCAGAAGAAGAGAAAAAAATACTGGAAAATACATATGGATCCAGCAAGGACGACGATGATGGTACACATATGAATCATTCATAACCCCTTCATTATTCAAATTGGCTGTGGAAAAAGAAAGAGCTGAAGATGTCTTGAGAGCTTTTACTGTCAACATTTTCCCACGCTACTGCCACTACCCCGAGTATCAAAAGCATCATCATTCTTTTGAAGGAAAAAAGAGGAGCAGAATAAGAAGAAGAAAAAGAGAAAAAAGAAAAGTCTCTTTCTCCAAATTTTCATATGCCACAAACATTCTCAAGTGTGTCTGATTTCCAGTTGAGAACTTCTCTTTGCTTTGTGTGTGTGCGCGCGTATATGTATCTTTCTCAAGATATTCAGGGAGGAGGAGAGCACATATATGGAATGTTGTATGCAGAAAATGCTAACAAGCGTAAAGATAATAGAATACTAGTGCTGCTGTTTGGCCCAACTCCCTCTCTTTTCTTTAAAATCAGTGAGAAATTCATTCGTCATGTGTGTTTTAAGCTTCTTTCATTCACAACGCAATGATGATGATGATGAGCTTTTTTTATTCATTTCTTATGTGCATACTCAAGAAGTTGAAAATGAAAGGCGCAAATATATTTCTAAATCGATATTTTTGCCCAAAGAAAAGAAGTGAAAGAGGAAAGCTTTGAATAAATGAGTTATTTGCATGCGGCCATTATTCTTTTTAGTCAAACATGCCTAAAAATGCAAATACGTACCTAACACACATACTAAACCTTGGTAGATTTCACTCACTAAGACGAGGAGATTCACAAAGGATAACGGCTGTAAATCTTGGTTTTATAATCAACGAAAAATGGCAGTTCAACAAAAAAGTAGGTCAATTGAATGAATTTAGATGAGTCCCGATTTTTTAGCTTTTCATGCTGACGCTCTTGTACTTTAACCGAAGAATAAAATATACCATTCCTAATACCCTGGGAGTATAGACCGATAAGAAAATCTTACTATTTAAGCGACAAACTTCATGCGTATGGCTATTTGAAATATAATTTACCACAACAGATAATTATACTTTATAAGTGGCAAGCTTCGATAATTTTCTTGTATAAGTTTATGAGATGTCAAGTATCATTTACGTCAAAAGCCATCATGATCATGTACATTTTGAAGAAGGTAGTCTTTGTGTATAGCCTCCTCCACAAGAATGTGAAACGCTCAAACAACACTGTAATTTAACTTTAGTTAATAAATGAGGTTGAGTCTCATCCGTCGCCAGTTGCCATACAATCTCGGTCTCAGATTACCTATTAGTTACCCACCACCATGCATATCTTTCAAGTGAAATTCAAGATGTGCACCAAACGAGTACCCAGAATATATTTGTCCGATGATGTTAGTAAGCAAGGCTCTTCGTGTTGTTGTGTGAATAATGCCTGGATTGTGAGGAGAGGGGGAAAGGAGAATGGAAACAGGGACAAAAGTTTCTTGTAGTAATGAAGATTGATTAATCCCTTTTGTGAGTGAAGAAGGAAGAAGCTAGCAGCAAAAACACGTTTGTCTTTTCTATAAGGAATGTGAGCTTTTTAACCCATTTTAAATACTTTGATATAATGGTACACTTCACAATACACTTCTATTTATATATGATGTATACCTACATATTCGTAAATAACACTCAAAAATGTGGTTGGTGAGTTCGCAAGTAGCAGACAACGATAGGGTTGCTCCGAAGAGTTTGATTTGATGTGGTATACATCTGCAAAGTAAAACACAATCCAAGTCTCTCATCATTTATATGTCTTTTTTTGCAGAGAATGTGGATATTCGGAAAATATCATACTTTTGTTTAATATTCAAGGACATGCCATACCATCGGTTTCTTTTCACTGAAAATAGGTCTCGAAAATAGGCTTTTATGCGGCCACTCTTCCCTTTTGACCTTCGTTTATGTTTACAAAAAGCAAAAGTCAATAAAAGTTGTACGCTGATGTTACATACAGTTTGAACCTGTGATCTTTTTTGTTTTCTCATCCTTTAGAACTATTTTTCTGTTCAAAGGTGGATATAACATATGTACAGTGCACATACATATTGCTATGATCATAATGATCACCATCTTCGTAAGAAATAATTTTTATAAAATGCATATTTTGGTAACAAATTTCTCTAGATTAACCTTACGTTCTCCACGGTCCTACTTTTATTCATATTCCTTTCACTCCTCGCATTAGGATATGTTTATCCTTCGTTAACGACAGTGAAATTGAAAGTTGTTTTTTCCCTACAGCATATACGCAGAGTGAAATGGTATTCTACATTTTTGGCGTAGACACGCACACTTTTTCCAACGTAAATAGCTAAAATGTGTGCATGTTGATAACATTAAACACTTGGTACGCAAAAAAAGAGGAAAAAATTTCGAACGCACACAAGCAGAGAGAGAGAAAGCGAAGCCAGAAAGGAAGAGAGAAACTAAACTTGATGGAAGGGAGCTGGCAGAACAACAAAAATTTTGAGGCTTGCCGTCAGAGAAAAGGAAACTTAAGTGAAAGGAAAGAGAAACATTATCTCATTATCGTGAAGCCTTTTGTCAGTGAAGAATGGCAATCTGGTTTCTGCTGCCGAAAGAAAGAAAAGTAGTCGTGTACGTATATACACATACGCATTACGTACTTATATATAAATGTACATATGTAAGTATATGTACAATCCAATACACAGCAAGTCAAGTAAGCGTATCGTATAGGTAAAGTTAACCTAAGTAATGGAAATATATTTCATCGTATTATGTACGTACTTTGCTGATATATAAGAGGACTTGAGAGTGAGTGAGCCTGGAACTGGAACGTGATGCAGGCATAATACTCGAGAAGAATGTGTATTTCTCAGATTTATACATTAGGTTATAGCCCGTATGTAGACATCTCTCTCCTGCTATGTGTAGTCAAGTCAGTCAACTACCCTAGCTCTCCTCTCTCCAGTACTCCCTCTCGAGTTGTCTTAATTTAGGGTAGAGTGAAACACAAGAAGGCAGATTTTTTGAGAGGGCCCGAGAAAAATGTTGACGCACACGGTATGTATGATGCGTAGAGAGAGAGGAGAGAGAGATTTACCAACAAAACAAAGACGAATATCTTTCTCCCTTCTCCTTTTGCCAAAAATATAACTGATGATGATGATGGAACATGACATCTCAGGCAAAAAAGAAATCCAAGAACACAGCACGAAGAAAGGGGAATGAGGAGTGAAAAGAATACCTTATACAAAAAAGCACATACGCATTTTCTTAAGATGATGTGTAGGAGTTAGCAAAGGAATAATAAGGATATATATAGAAGATGAAGGAAAGAAAGAATTCCAGACATGTTTTTTATATTCCGCTTGGAGTTGCTTCACGAAAAGCTACAGAGGTTGTAGTGACAGTCGTTATTAGTGTTGTTATCATTATTCCCCCTTTTCCTTCCTCGAAGAATGCTTGGCGGAAAGGGAAGTGTGTGGTGGTAATGAGCAATGTTGTTATTGCTGTCATTATCGTTATTATTACTACAGTTTCAGACAGTCGAGCGAGATAGTAGTTATTGTGTGCTGCTGTTGAAGTATGTCTTACTGTTGACGTCTTATGGATAAGACGTACACAATACAACCAAGCATTTAATTAATGTTGGGAATCTGAATTGTCTGAAACTACACCCGTTTTATGTCTCACGATATGATGTATTCAATTGTGTACTTCTTATTCAGCATTAACGTGTTGATGAAATCAAAATGTTAACCACCAAATGGAGTATGACAACGTAACAAAAACCGGAAGCGGTAACACTTACGCCACCGAGTTGAATCTAATGATAACGCGTCCTGTAAACTGTCCATGGCTAACTAAACCTATCTTTTCTCAGTAAGAACGATGTCACACGCACAAGTCTCTGAATTTCAGATCATCAAGCTAGCAACGGGAGATTAAATTAGTTTGGGGGAAATTGGAGATTTCTCGGGGAAGATCGAAGAGGACAGTAAATCATGTGGCAGTTGTATACTCGGAGGGAAATCATATGACAAACGTACTGAAGATTAAAATGAATGGAAATGGAAGGCCAGAAAAGTCTCCCCAAACGCACCTCCTCCTCCTCTGTTTGACGACGCCAACTTGCTTGCTCAGCTCTGACAGATGACAAGTAGTAAATCATAAGACATTTGTCTTTGAAAATATGTTTTATGCTTTGAAAGGGACATTGGGTTGTAAGTGAGAGTCACACGTTCTCAACGAGGGTTCTCTTCAGTGTATTGTCGTATCAATCATCATCTTTCTTCCAACTGCTGCCTCCTTCATATACACTTTCCTCGTAGATATCACGTTTGGGAAAAATATATGGCTTTCCAGTTTTACACTGTACATTTCGGACAGACTGTGTGCGTACTGGAGATAATGCGTGAATGCAAACGCTACTGGCAACATCCGACACGAGAGAAAAAATTTACTGCACAGGGCAAGTGCACCAGGCTACGAACTAGTTTAGTTCAGCATAATTTCCAAAAAAAGTCGGATCCTGGAACGTGATTTTGATTCAACTTCGTCATTCCATGTTTTCCCCTGCACTTCCGCATTTAGCAGGAGTTGAAATGGGGAAATAATGAGGCATGAAAAAATAAAGGAATGCAGAAATGAAGAGAAAGAGAGACGGAGAGGGTGAATGCAGTTGGTACGGTTATTATGTTTTTTCCCGTTCGGAGATAGTGCAATTCACAAATTCCTTTCCCATGCATATTATTTACCTCATTTACAAGGACATAAACGTGTTTCCCGTCATGTTCATTATCCATTCCTGGAAAATTTCACTTTCTTCGCTGATGTTTTTGGCAGGGATGAGTTCACATACGGGACCAAGCCGTTAGTATAGGAAACACTAACAATACGTTTCGACATTTTTTACATTTCGGCATTTTTATAAAGGGATGGAGATAACAGACTATGTAGGGAGGCCGTGTAGCTTTGAGAAAGACAATATTACATTTCAGTCAAGTTTTTTTTCTTCACATCCGAGAATGCTTCACAAATTTCATTTTAATGAGCAACATTTTTCAACCATATTCTTTTCCGCTGGGTGTGTAACGATAATGATGGCGCATATTGAAAAAAATTGTGAGGGTGGCTGCTATTCTGGGACGAGTTCTCTTACACGACCATAGCTTTCATGCATGTTTGCAGACAAAGGATGTCTTTTTTATAAAGTGCATTGTGTTTTTAGAAGAAGACTTGGAAAAGGCTTTGGACATCAGTGACGAAAGTTTACAGCGAGAATATTATACTTTCTTGCCTTGATGACTTTGTTGGTGCACATCATCTGTCTTCTACTTCTTTCGTTTTCCATTGTTCCTCTCTGATTTCAGCCTCGTGGGAGGACATATTATATGAGTTTTTGTGCTGAACGATAGCGTCTCAAACTCATCATTATCGTACTATCTACGCATTTAACGTCAATTTTTATATTTTCATAAATTTTTGTCATTTCATAACATGTCAAAAATAAATAAAAAAAAGTTTCAAAAATGTTCCGCGTAGGAGGATTGCGCAGTGAAGGAGGGCGGTATTAGGTTTCGATGCAATTAGTATAATTACGATGTTTACTGTTTACGTAAAAAATTAGTGCAAAATATATCCCAGGTTTATCACACAAATTTCTAGCATATAAATTTTTGATTGCCAGGAAAAAGGCTAAAAATGAATTACGCTCGAGTGCATTTGTATGAATACACGTAATGTAGTGGTGGGAGTGATTACAGGAAACCTGGACCAAAACATTGTTGTAGTTTTGTCCTTATAAGTATACGCATTGTAAGAGATTCTATCAAAAACCCCATAACTGTCATGTACTGAACTCATACACGGACATACATACTTCTAGAAATTCCTGGAACTTGCAAACTATCGTTCTAGATTTATAATCTTCATGTCCCTGTAGCTCATGCTTGACAGAACAGGGACAGATCAACAAGCTTTGTAACACTTCACTACACAATATATGGGACTATAGTGGATGCTTGCTGAACCTTAACACATGGTAGTCGACACTATTAACACGCTATTTTTGACAGTACGACGTACCGTAGGCCACGACACGAAATAAGAAAAAAATCCTGTATGTTTACTTCACCCCGAACAATGTCTCACAACACCCCATGCAGCACTACCTACCAAAGTAACTAACTCCAGCAAATCTCTGCTAGAACCTCGACACAACTCATACTCTCTGTGGTGAGCCAATCATGGTTGGATATATAAATCTGCGTGTGCTCACATTAAAAATACTAGCTTCTCTAATAGAAATTCCCTTGCAGGAATGTGTAGAAAGAGGAGCGGTATAAATCTAACAGCCCCGCACAAAAGGATATTGTACACAAGGCAATAATGTCTCAAGATGATGGGCATAATGATGATTGCTAGAAACCAAGTGGGAAGAGTGAAGACAACTCCAACACGTACACGAGCCTAGAAACTCTCTCCTTTTCACCACCACACCACCATGAGTCAAACTACGGTCATTCTTTACCTCGTGTGTTTCTAGCATTTGACGAAGGTGTTTCGCTGTGTAGCTGTGCGGAGTCATGTCATTTCGAGAGAAAAAATCTTGCGAGGAATCCGCATAAAGTTCAGAGGTAGTCACAAAAAAGCTCCCTTACTTAGATACATGAGCACACGCACATTTTATATACCTGTCTGCCAAACTGAGCTACATATGTACATACATTAGTACATGTTAGTATATAGACGACATAAAGCAAAAGTGAACCCTTTGTGGAAATATGTACTTTTTATATAATACTGCTAAAAGCAAAAGGGCCACTAGTTGGCGAGCCCACGTATATAGTGTGATGATGAAACTTGAGCAGAAGGTGCAATGCAGACTCGTGTGTTGTGTAAGTGTCAAAGATGCGAGAAAAGTATAACGAAAGACTGTGAACACTGAGCACAAGAGTAGAGGAAGTGTGTTGGCATGAAGAGAAAGTAGTAAAGGTGATGATGAGTCTCGTTCTTCTTCTTGTTGTGCTGTCTGACGTTAAGAAGTAAATAAGATACGGAGAAAAAGCTTCATCCCATGGACACACGAAGCATTAGAAGTTCACCGTTCCAGAGTATTGTCTTCGTCTTCCCATTTACACAAGTGGGCCGAGTATATATATGTATATATACTCGTGAAGCGACTATTATTACATGTATGGAACTATATGAGCTCTAAACAACTTCACATGTAACTCGTCGTCGACAGAGAAAACAAGAGAGAAAGAAAGAAGAAGAGCCGATCTCTCTAAAGAATAAAAAGATTTATGT